>JANHZT010003441.1:62459-72715 GCA_032468215.1 Stegonotus admiraltiensis | reverse complement strand
AGTAGTGAGTGGAAGGGGAGGGCGAGGGGCAGGGCCAGCCAGTGGTGGGATCACCTGACAGGGAGCCACAGCAGAGAACCCAAAGAGCTGCATGCGGCTCCGGAGCCACAGGTTGCTGACCCCTGGTCTATGTTCTTATTTTATATAACTTAAATATGGTTTACTCTACCCAGTTTTCTGGGTTCTTGTGAACAGTAATGACTAGGTTCACACAACTAGCCAACTTATGACACTAATGGCTAGGTTCACACCATGATAGAATAAAAGGTGATTAGCTAATTTCAGTGTGTGAAGTTAGCAGTGCTAAAGAACTAGCCCATTTGAATTCTTAATTTTATTTAACAGTGCAATATCTTATGTCTTCTTCCCAGAAAAGCATTATCTCAAACAGTTCCAAGTTTTTAGATATGTTCTTCTTCATTTTTGTAATAAATCAGCAATTCTAATATTAGTTGTTTTACTTAACCATATTTTGCTGGCTAAACACAATTATTTGGGATTATACAGAATATTTAGCCCAAATAATATTGTAGATTAGTATGTTGTATGACTTTTGTCAGTGAGTTTCATAACTGAATGGACATGTTAATACAACTGAAGACTCAACTAACTCAACCAGCATTATGAATCTTTGGTTCTGCAATTCTTGATGAACAGTAGTTCCCACCTGCAGCAGTCAGTGTGGCCAATGGAAGCAAGAGAAACATCTCCAAATGCCTGATTACCTGTCTGATCTAAGCATTACAGCATGTGTACGCTCTTTGAAAAACTGACCTACTTCTGTTCATGCTCTAACTTGCCAGATTTCAAACTTTTTCAGAAACCTATTAATAAAAACCACTGAGCCCCTGATAGAGAAGCAGTGGAGATAGAAATGGACTTCATTCAAATGAACTTTTGTGAAAGACTTTGCTTTAAAAATCCTATCAAGCTCTTGGAAAACCCCAGGGAATCCATGGAACATAGTTTAAAACAGCTTTCCTAACTCTCAACGTTAGTTGAATTGTACCTGATTCACTGTTCTTATGGTAGGTACTGTAAATAGCTGGATTGGTGTATTTGCATGGCATGTCGACTCCTCTCCTTGACCTGATAGGCCCTGGTTATCTATTTAAATACCATCTGAAATAGTGTTTAATGAATTCCAGGCTGAGATTTGTCAATATGTCTTCTTATCTAATATTCTTATTTGTTCCTCTTCATAGCAGACCTTTCTATTCCATTTGAAACACATCCATTCCAGACATTCTGTAACGGGGACTGAAAACTTTGTTACTTATTTGCTAAGAGAAGATACTGTTACTGATTTGATGTCCTTGAAGCTTAATCTGACTTTGTTCACAGAAAGCTTTTTTCTTTATTTGTAATTACTCAAAACTATTTGACTTTTAAAATACTATAACTAAACCTTGAATCAAAAAATTGCTGCAGCTTCAGGCTACAGTGGTATCCTTCAAGCTGATTCTTAACAAAATTTTGTAGAATTTGATAGCATACCATCCTTAAAAATAGTATGGAAATTTATTTATTTATTCATCACATTTCTACATCTGCCATCTCACCTAAGTGAATCAATTAGAAATTAAATTATTCATGAGTAACTTAAGTCCCCAAGTCCCACTGATTTCAGTTGGTCTATTCTAAGATTGGGTAAAACATGCGTTATTAAAACAAATCATTGAACAAGCTACAGTCAGATTATTTGCACAACAATGTAAGTCAGCACCAAATCCATTTGGTTTAGCAAAGTATGTGAACCTAATAAAATACAGGTAGTTTTCAGTTAATTGGCAAATATAGACATATACATACGTGTGTGTGTGTATGTGTGTGTGTGTGTCTGTCTGCCTGCCTATCTATCTATCTATCATAAAAACTAACACAAACCAAAGAATAAACAAAACTAAAAGAAGAAAGTACAGAAATGAAAAGAAATAGAAAGAAGCTTCCAATTTCCTTTGCAGCAAATATGATTACCAAATGATCCCTTACTGTATTATTATTATTATTATTATTATTATTATTATTATTATTTCAATTTATATGCCACCTTTCTCAGGGCGGCTTACAATGCATTTAAAAAAACCATTATAAAAACATTTAAAAATTAAAACATTAATTTTACAAAAAACCCTCATTTTTTCTATTACCCATTTTTTCTTCTAATCCTCAAAAGCACAAGTCATAAGTGCATGTTTTCTGTTTCATGCAAAAAGGGTTTCCAGTCAGCCATCAATGTAGATGCTGTCTCTTCTCTAATCAATTGATTAGTCAATTGATTAGATTAGATTGATTAGGCAGTCAATTGAGCCATCATTTTCAGCAACCATTTTTCTATTGTGGATTGTGTCAGTTGGAACCAGAATTTCTGTCACTAAGTGATACCATTCTAAAGTGTGATGTCATGTGACACCCAAGCAGTCCTTTTTGCTATTGTCAAGCAATTACTATGGGCTATTAAAGAGGTTGCGGCTTCCAACAAGCAAATAGTTTGAGAGGGGAAATATTTTCAAAATACCATGGCATCATTATGGGAAAGAATCAGTTGTAGTTGTTTGTATTTTGATGTTTCAGTCGTAGCCATAATATATTACAATTGAAAAAAGTAGACAAAGATGGTTTATTTATACAAAATAAAAAGCTGCATCTGGAAAAAAGTCATATAGACGCTTCAATAACGTGTGTTTACTAAGCGGTGTAAAATTCAACTTTAAAAATATGTTGTGAGATTGATGTATAGTCTTTTCATTCTTCAGATGTAATACTTTCCATCCATCCATCCATATATTTCCTGGCACTTTTGAAGAAATCTTTGTATATAGAAATCATAGTAAAAATCTTCCAGAAGTTTGCCCGTATCAAACTAATCCATGTCCATGAGCCAATTTAAATAAGTTACTATGAAGAAAAAAATAAGTATTTTATGCATACCGCTTTCTTCGGTCTTTTGCTTATCATACTGGCCTTGTGTAAACGAAAGGGAATGTAGAAAGTTGACTTTTCCAAGTTTTCTCTGTTTAAATCCAGTTCGATTAAATCCTTATGGAAGTGTACAAAGTGAAAAATGAGGTTATGAGAGGTTAATGCTTTAATGCTTTTAATAACTTTTAGCCACATGGCTGTGTTTTGTCAAATAAAGCACAAAGCTGTCCCAAGAAGAAAAATACAGATAGGAACAAACTAACCAATGCTTCCTCCAAAAGGGCAAAACTACTATATGTTGGGGAAAAATATGTAACCTGATAATGAACTAAACAGAATAAACATCTTGCCTCTATGTTTGTTATACCACACATAGAAATTGTATGGCAGGCGACAGAATAGAGCTCATCAGCCTCACTGGTTCAGATGTTAATTCATATAATTGCTTTTACTTCATTATAAAACTAACAGTGTACTTATTACAATGTGTTTAGGGTGATCTTAATTTCAAAACAATGTCTGATTATGACATACTTCGTTTTGCATACTGGTGTGTCATGTATTGATTGTTGTTAATGAACCAAACCAAATAAACATCAGTGATTGGCACTATTTGTTTAGTCAGTCTCCCTGTATATATCCGTATGATTCACATGAAGCTCTATTAAGATTCAGTGGTAAAGGTAACAAAACTCAAAAACTGAAAAAGGATGAATACTACTTCAAAAAGTTATTTTTATTATATGCATATGTGTGTCTGTGTAGAGAGAGTGTGTATATAATGACTTTAATGTGATATTATAAACACAATAAATTCTCCCTGGGTTTATGATAATTCTCCTTGGAATTATTTTGCTGTCAAAAATTTATTTTGCTGTCAGGTTAAAAAAAATACATTTATTTATAAATGACATTTTATTTAAAAATTGCATTTATTTACAATTACATTTACAAATAAATAGAATTATAAATTGCTCTGTCATTCCAATTTTGTGATTCTTTCAAGCAAGAGAGATACAACTAAATATAACTAAACTGTAATTACAGATCCTACTTCTGCATTGCTTTTGAATAGAATGCAAGGGCGATATTGTCCTAAATAGTGTGGCCAGTAGTAAAAATAAATTTGATTTTATTGAATCACATTGGCATTTAATTAAAATTAGATATAGATATCTACATAGATATCCAACAGACTATTCACTCTTGGTATAGTGCATGCAAGACTTTGACGAGGACATCAATAAAAAAATTGAGGTATAAAAAACATAGCTACATGAGTTTACATTCTCTATATCTTTTAAAACTGACAACCATGTCTACACAGGGATTCATATATTATTAAATATTATTAAATTTTCATTCCTTTGCTAATCTCATTAATTCAACATGATCACTTTTTCAGTCTTTCCCTCCTTTCCACCCATTTTTTGTATATATTTTTGAGATAAATATATTATTTTTTGTATATTTATTTTGGGATTGTATCCTCATTCATTCTACATGACCAGTAAATTATTTTTGAATTAATACATTTGTTCCTCACTCATTATTGATTCTATCTCTTCTTTTGTTATTACATACATGTACACTTTTTAAAGTATCCCATTTCCATTTAATGTTTGTATTTCATCTGACAAACCCAACTCTCACTTCCATAGAATGAAGTGGGCAGAAGCATACTCCTAGCATTTAAAAAAAAAATTTGGTCCCAAAGGTCAGTTATTCCTCAAAACAGACTACCAGTATATGTTATCCACTACCTTTCTATAGCATTTGTGCATCCTCAGATTGAGAAAATGAAAAGAATTTTAAAATTGTAATCACATATTCATAAATGAAACTATATGTGCAAAATTAAGCACATGTATATGAAGAATGTGAAACTGAATTAAATTTACAAAACAAAGAATTAGATTTATTGTCCATGTTTTTATGGACAACTGTCTGGAAGGAAATTTGGAATCTGGTAGCACCACTTTCAATATATTTATTTCTGAGTAGACATGCATAGAATTGCACTGCATGTCTAGAATGTGCAACCTGTAAATATTTTTAAAAAGCTTCTAAAAAATCAAATATTCATTCCACTGAAGTTCATTTTTCCAGTTAATTTAGAGCAGGGTGACTTTTCAGATGTTTTTGAGTTCAACATCTAGCATCTCTAACTAATGGTACTTCTACCAATTTATAAATATTGTAAGAGGAAAGATATAATTTGCTTTAAGTATTAGTTGCTTAATCATTATTCAAGCTTTTACATAGATCTCAAAGTTCAGTAAGCCTGTTCTGATTGTGACACAAATACTGGCAACCATGCATTGATAGAACAGGCATGCATGCCCATATAAAAGTGAATAGCTTTTGGAATCTGTGGTTTCATTCAATTTGATGGTGCTTGCCTTCTTTCCAAATTATGCTTAAGTGATGTTTCAGATTTCCTTTTCAAATCTAGAGGTACAGAAGAACAAAGTCTTTTTCCTAAACAGCTTACAGTTTAAACAGAAAAACAGTGCACTACATTTCCTGAAAATGCCATTGCATAATAGTTAAATATTATAATCACAGTATGTACACCCACTGTTTGTCTACTCTTTATTTTTGCACAGGTAGAATCTAAAGATACAGTAAAAATGATAACTTTGCAACTTCAGAAGTTTAGAAGCTATCATTTCTTAGGGTTTCCTGTAGCAGCTAAAGGAATTTTCCAATGGACCACTCAACTAAGAGGTTCTCTGTTCTTATATGCCCATTGTGACTGGACTCACCCACATGGCTATAAATAATAACTTGTTTTATTTAGTATAAATTTAGTGCATTGTGTAAATCATGCTGAGTCTTAGTCATAAAATCAGGTTTTAGAAAATGAAAAAGTGGTTCAATGTATCAGTTCAGTATATATGTTTTAGCCTGGGCAGTTTCAACATTTTACGTTAGCTGGCACATTGGATTTTTGAGAGCATGTTCAAATCAGTCAAATGAAATCATTGCCATGTGGCCAATCACAAGTACCTAGCTACCAGAATACAAACAAAACTTTGATCTCTGACCCCTAGCCCATTTTATTTTCTCAGAATGCTTTGGAAGTCTCTATGAGAAAAACATTGGAAAGCCAACATTTTCCTCTGTAGCATGCTACCCTTTCATTTTTTAAATTAAAAGAATCTAAAAAAGTAAAATAGAAAATTTATCTGAGTGCCAAGAAACATTTTTGGCAGATTATTGCAGACCAGGTTTGAGTCTTTTTTATTGGTGTTAAATCATAGTATATAGCTAAAATAAATATTATTTCAGTGTCTTTTCTCCTCATGAGTTACAAAGACAGTCTAAACTATAAGATCAAATATCCACTGAAACATAATAGAACACAGTTATAATACAATATTAAACATAGAGACTTTGGCTTGTTTGTATTTGAAGGTTTAAATATACCTGACTTCTTTCTCTCTCTTCCCTTAGTTCTCATGTTAATAAAATTTTGAAAAATATGCAGATCATATGTGCTAAAAGTTCAGAAAGCAAATAAAACACTGGACAACAATTTTTTTCAAAAGTTTTGCTTCCCAAAAAACTTTTGCTGATTATGATAGACCCCTTCAACTGAACACAAATATATTTTCAAAATGACTTTATCACATAGAATTCTTGAGAAATATGAAATTAACTTTTAAAGATTATAATGTACTTAATCACATATTTCCGATACACTGCATGAGTTCAACAAAGCCAAAAGTGTTTTGCTGTTATTTTTCATTTGAAAAATACATAATTTTTCAGTGTAAATTCAGCCATTCTGCTAAAAAGTCATCTCTAAAATGTCTACGTAGATTTGCTGTGTTTCTGTAATTTTCTAACTGTGTCCTTCTAATAGTAATTCTACCTATACTTATTATAAAGTTTATGCCCATTCTGAAAACAAAACTGGGACTAAAAAAAACCTCTCCAGAAATAGTGTTTCACGTTCATATTAGTTAATTACTCTTCATAAGCCTGGCAAGCATTTTAGCATGGCATTGTTTATGAATTTAATATTCCTTGCGCTGGTCAAAGAAAGTTCTCCAAGATGAATTTTAAAAAGGCTTATGCCTTATCTTTGATAAACAGAGGAATTAGAAATCCATAAACTTAGCTTGCTGGCAGCTTTGTTCTAATCTATTTTTTTATAAAATGCTGACAAAATTATAATTTTACAGTAAATTGTGAGTATTGATCTACACAGCCTTTACAGAAAACAGGCATGAAACTGGGTAAATATTTCAAGTGCTTTTGGAAAAAGTCAATAAGAGCTAAGAATCCTCTCAAACTCCGACAAAAAAAAAAAAGGAAACCCACCCCCAACCTCTCTGTTCCCATTTTAGAAGTATCCCTTGTTCACTTCCCATCATCTCCAGTCTTCCTCAATCCACCCGGATGATCCCCATCCTTCCAGAACAGTTTTATGGGTGGGAATATTTTCTACTGGCTGACTGACAGCATCGAATACAACTCTAAGTGTTTTAAAGTTTTAGAATCAGCAGTGTTGCATCTGTTTACAATGGAGCACATTTTTATCTGCTGTGCACTCTAAGGAAGTGCAGACATTCACCCACAAATGATTAGGAAAATCTGGTTCTTTAATTTTTAGCTCAAGTGAACACTACCTTCCACACTTCATTATCACGTGTTTCAACACTTGCTGTAGCACTGGAACAAACATTCACAATTCCAACAAGCCAAAGTCAAGTGGTTAAGCCAATTTAATTTAATTATTTACCACTGTTGTATCCTGATCATCCACTATAACAGGAGGACTGTATAATGTAAGAAAGAACACACATTCTCTATCTCATATTTATTAAATATTGACCAAATGACCTTGTAATGGGTCAAGAATTTCAACAAAGCAAACTGATCATAAGAGCCAACTTTACATTGATGCCAGAGAACTGGTCTTTTAATTCAATTATCTGGGTTCACATACCACACATCCATAATGTGGTTTGCTTGTTTGGGCTCAGCATATTTGCCATTTATCCACTTACATTGCACAACTTCCTTTCAGGGAGCATAAGGCTAAACACAGAAAAGAGGTGAAAAAAGAAATTAAAAGGGAAAAAACTGTCTGTAAGTAATTACGGTATGTCCCTCCTTAGCTTCCTATCCTGATAAACGATCTCTGCTTCCTCAATGTCTGCATATTACTTCATACATTGACTTTATGTCTTTAACCAGCTTGCCAGTTTTTTCGGACTATTTTGTAGTTTATAGTAGATAAGGGGAAGACCACAAATTATTTGGTCTTCCCCTTATCAATTCATGTCTTTTAGCAATCTGATATTCCTTCCTTCCATACGGACAATCACTTCAAATTGTTTCTTTTGTATTAGTCATTCTTGCACTTAATCCACATTCAATTGGCCTCAATTTATTCTAATTAACCCTGATAGGCATGCTAACTTTTGCTTCCATATAACAAAATGGGCAGAAACATGCTTTTATTTATAGCAGTTGTAATTTTATCACCTACAGCCTTCATCAGCATAACTACAGAATATGTAACAGAATAATAGAATTGGAAGGGATCTTTGAAGTCTTCTAGTCAATCTTGGCATTTCACATTTCATATCAGAAAGCTAGTGCAAAATGGATTCCTTGCATGTTGACAGCATTTGAAACATGCCAACCATTGTTCTCATACCATCAAAATGAAGGCGAGGAATTTCTTCACGGCATTGTGACAACTAACAAAACATTGGCTCATGCTCATCAGTCTATGGAATATCATCACAAAGTTTCACTTACACTGCAACACTCAAAATTTGAAGCAACAGACTTCCGGTGGCACTGCCGGAGCCGAAAGTTGCTCTTTCGGGAGCACCAGCCCCGTGATCTCGTAAGAACTGCTATGACAGTGAAAATCAGCTGTCTAGCAGTTTGAAAGCTTTCCCCTCAGGAGAAGAGGGGAAAGTGAGCAACCGGGTGGAGGTAGAGCTCCCCAAGACCCCCAGAAATAATTCTGGGGATCGTTGGGTGAGAGGTCCCTAGAAACCCAACAGAGCTCCGGATCAGGGACGCTTCTGCTTTAAGCAGAAACAAGACGCCGCAACCACCCCTGCAATCAACTTTACATACATCGGAACTTTAAGCAGGCAAGCAAAAGCAGGAGGGACTAAAAGTGGATGTTTGGAACTTTAACTCTATACCAGTGATCCTTCCTTCGGAAATTATTAAGAAGGGAAGGGGGGAAAAATGGTGCCAGAAATCTAAAAGGCTGTGGAAAAAGACAAAGGGGAAAGTGAAAGTTAAAAGGAAGCGCTTCTTAGCGCTGTCAATTCTGCTTGGAATTAACTTAAAAGTAGCAACTTGAAGGTGAAAAGATACAATACTGACTTATAACAAACTATATTTACACATCTATGACTTACTGGATTTAATAATTTGGTTGCAGAAGAAGTAACAATTGAAACTATAAAATGGCTTCAAATGGGGACTCAAAAAGTTCTTTATGGGAAATTTTGGAAGTTATGGAAGAGAACCTTGATGCTCTCTTTGAAAAATATAAAGGATTGTTTCAAAGTTTGGTAGAAAATCCTGGATTGTTGGAAGAGGAGAGAAAAGAAATTAATCAGCTTAATGATAACTCGGAAAATGTTGTGGAAGAAGATCAGAGAGAAATATTTGCAAATACTTTTGAACAGTTGAATGGAAGCTTAGATGACTGGCTGGAGAAGGAGTACCAGGAAAAGACATTTGCAGATGTTTTTGTACAGTTAAATGGAAATCTGAATGACTGCCAGAGGGAAAAAATTTACATTCCTATTCTGTGGGTTCCTAGGCAGAAACATCTATCAAGAGATATGGTAACTTATTTTGTCAGCAAGAAGAAGCGAATTGGAACTTTACAAGCTTTTTACAAAAATAAATTTCGGGTGGTAATGGATTTGGCTTTTTTGGTTGTAGAAGGCAGAAGCTGCCAGATAGTTGATAGATGGGAGGTGTTAGCTGGTTTAATAGAGATGGCAAGAAAGGGAATGGGTTAGAAATGTATGTAAATGTAAAACCTGTAAAGGAAATTCTTGAGAAAATGTGCTACAGGTTTTTTATTTTTTGCTTTTTTTGCTTTTCTTTTCTTTTCTTTTTATTATTATTTTTCTGGAGGTGCAGTATTGGGAAGGAAGATTTACTAATAAAGATTAAATACTAGAAGTAAATAATGTAGTTAATGATATAATTGGGAATAGACTACACTGATTGATTATATAGTATATAAATATTGAATTTTTAAAAAATTATGGATAAGTTTATTAAGGAATAAGGTGAATTATTGGATTGAAAAGTTATAGACAAGTTTATTA
>JANHZT010003441.1:41785-62450 GCA_032468215.1 Stegonotus admiraltiensis | reverse complement strand
AGAAATATTTGCAAATACTTTTGAACAGTTGAATGGAAGCTTAGATGACTGGCTGGAGAAGGAGTACCAGGAAAAGATATTTGCAGATGTTTTCATACAGTTAAATGGAAATCTGAATGACTGCCAGAGGGAAAAAATTTACATTCCTATTCTATGGGTTCCTAGGCAGAAACATCTATCAAGAGATATGGTAACAGCAAGAAGAAGCGAATTGGAACTTTACAAGCTTTTTATAAAAATAAATTTCAGGTGGTAAAGGATTTGGCTTTTTTGGTTATAGAAGGTAGAAGTTGCCAGATAGTGGATAGATGGGAGGTGTTAGCTGGTTTAATAGAGATGGGTTAGAAAAGTATGTAACTGTAAAACCTGTAAAGAAAATTCTTGAGAAAATGTGCTACAGGTTTTTTATTTCTTGCTCCTTTTTTTTCTTTTTATTATTATTTTTCCGAAGGCGCAGTATTGGGAAGGAAGATTTACTAATAAAGATTGGATATTAGAAGTAAATAATGTAATTAATGATATAATTGGGAATAGACTACACTGATTGATTATATAGTATATAAATATTGGATTTAAAAAAATATATGGATAAGTTTATTAAGGAATAAGGTGAATTATTGGGTTGAAAAGTTATAGACAAGTTTATTAATGAATAAAGTGAATTTAGAAAAGTGTCAATATTTAATTAAGTAAAAGGGGAGTTAAAGTACCAAGGGGAGTTAGACTCCATAGATGATTAGATTGTTCTAGATAATGCTTGTTGAATATTATACCCTGTAGCTTGCTTTGGGAAGTCTGGGGAGGAGGGAGGGTTGGGGAAATATATGGATAAGGGGAAAAACAAGAGATTTATGAATGTACTTTTTTACAACTGTATTGGATACTATGTTTTATGTTTCAAATTCTGTTTTAAAAAAATAAAAAACTTTTTTACCAAAAAAAAATGAAGTAACAATTAAGTAGAGGTTGGTAGCATAGGAAGGGCATTTTGCTACATGACAATACTAATCCTCACAATTTAACCACCCAAGAGGCAATTGTGAAGTTGGATCTCACTGTCTAAACCTGTTTATCATAAAGTACAGACTTGGCACGATAATGCTTTCACTTTTTGTCAAACTGCTAATTCTCATAAGACCAATACTCTGAAATTTAGTCTAGGCATATACTGTATAAATAACAAAATACTGTTTTTGAAATAGTCTGAATGGTGCATTTAACTGACAAGTCAGCAATTTAATTTTCATTTAATATGAACAGCAATTTGCTTTTATAATAAACATTATACTGTACCTTAAATATATGGGACATCTTCTAAAAATAAAATATGGTTTAAATGTGTGATGTATGTTTTCATTTTTATAATCATAAGATTGAAAAGGTCATAATTCATACCATATATCTGTCAATAATTGAAACTGATAACTATAAGATTCCTACTGTGGCCATCTATTCACTTCTTAGGAATCTCTAACATAGGAGAATCTATTGCCCCACCTATGCCCCACCAATGATCAGAGACATATCATTAGGAAATCCTTGCTTGTTTAATCAATCCCTCCTTTCTGAAGCCCCTGTGCTTGAGATAAATTAATGATATATCCATCATCTGGATACTTGAACATGAATCTATTATCAAATTCCATCATGAGTTCAACAGTTTCTACTCCACAATGAATCTCAGCCTCAATTTATCTGTGCAACAAGTCCACTTCCTTAATGTCACTATAAATAAGCCATGTTATGAAGGAAACTATAGATAGCTGGGAATACCTAGATTCCAAATGCTTCCAGTTTCCACTTAGAATGAACTACCAAATCTATCATCTAGTCAGGCTGCATCCTACAACTGCATTTGTTCTAACCCACTTATCAGAGAAGCTCAACTGATATAATTAAATCAGGCATTCAGAAGAATGAAGTAGTCACCACACAAAATCAATAAGCAAATCAATAGAATCAAATCAATTCTCAGGGAGAACCAGAGGTGGGTTTCAGCAGGTTCTAACCAGTTCTGGAGAACAGGTAGCGGAAATTTTGAGTAGTTCGGAGAACCAGTAGTAAAAATTCTGACTGGCCCTGCCCCCATCTATTCTCTACCTCCCAAGTCCCACCAAGCCATGCCACGCCCACTAAGCCACACCCACAGAACCTGTAGTAAAAAAATTTGAAAACCACCACTGGGGAGAACCTATTACACTGACCACAAAAATAGAACACCACTAGTTATAATCTATAGCTCACAACAACACAAACCATTCAAATACATTATTAATAAGCCACTATCCATACTGGAAAATGACACTTTACTTTTTGTGTATGTGAGTATAGCGGGCTCATATTTTTGAATATAACTACCCAATCTGAAGCAGAGTCTCACTAGCACTAAGAAGCAACAGAACAATTATCCTATGAGAATTAGATGTTTTGACCAAGTAGATATCTACTTTGTTCCCACACCTACACCAGCTGATTTCTTCACATGCTTTCCCTCTAATGTGATATACCTCATACCATTATCAGTCACCACCCAAGGCATTGTTTTGCAGACTTCAAAACTACCATCTTTGTAAAAACAAAATTTTTAACAGTACCACTGAGCAAGAGATTGCTCAACTCATATTAAAAGGTTTCAGGCAATCTCAAAAAGTCTGAACAAACAAAATGTTCTTTAAAAAAACACATTACTGTTGTTAATTGATAAAGTACAAGCAGTCAGTCAGTCTTGTATGTAACCTGCATTGTCACAATTAAAGTTCTACATTCGTCTAGCCACTCTGCGCATCATGAAATTTTACAACTCATTATAATTTGTTGATTAGAAATCTATGCTACTAGATTCCTTCTGATTGCCCACCCCTACCCTTACCTCATCCCTACCTTGGTCTTTTTATTTTATATAACTGTAGCGTTACCTTAGATTCAATCTATGGAGCAACAGAAAACAGATTTATACCATCATCCACTTGGCCCATTTCTATTCATTTTACCAATTAACTGTTATTGATTGTTAAAATTCTTTTTAGTTGTTTAAAGTTATCCAGTTCTGACTCTTTGATGATATAAACTGGGCTGCATTTTGATAACTTTCTGGGTGTGGAGCCCAGTGGTCTTCCAGTCCCAAGGAGGAGTCTTAGAGTGAATAATAAGCAGAATAAATAGCCTAGCACCTCCATCTGAACTTCATCCCAAATGCAAGGAAAGTGAAGAGAAAGTCTTTTAAGGAAGTATATGTGAGCTTTGGACTCATCTTATTTTTATAGTTAAATAATTTATAGTTACAAGTTGAAACATCAGTCTTTTGCATGGGTGGGGGGAAGTGGGAGGAAAAGGGACAATGTGATTGCCCAAATTACTCTTTTAAATGATAGATTACAGCTGGATTCTTGGAGGGTTAGCCAAGACCAATAGATTAGGATATGATTTAATTTTTTTTGAAAGAAATATTTGTAATGAAAAATAACAACAAAACGACCACCAGTAATCAGTCTCCAGTAGCTGTGGAAAGGCTGCTACTTTGCTGAGATTTTGCCCTGGGTTTAAATGTTTGACAAGAGCTTTATAAATGAGCAGGAGAGGTGGTTTATGTTTCATTAATGAGGCTGATAGTGGTTAATTACCAAAGTGGCTGTAAACAATCCGCTACCAGATCAGGCAAGAAGGGTCAGTTATGCAGAGAAAAGATCCAGCTGGACTGAAAGTGTTCTCATTAACTCTTTAAATACCAAATCTAAGAGCATCTTTCTATTGCCTATTATTGAAAGAATTCAGAAGCAGTCACATTACAATGAACGCATGATGAGTTCAGACATCAGAATCTTTTCTAGAAAGAAAGAAAAATAACATTTAGTATGGTAAGTAAGGAAAGAACATCTGTGAAAAATAAGTCAAAACTAGCCCTGATGATGTTACCTAGTTTGGGTAATGAGATGTCTGCAAGTAAATAACCAAGTTCAGAGAGCAGCAAAGAGCCCTCAGATCAAATCTTTGAGATGAGGTGGCCTTGAATTTAAACTTCCCTTTTGCAGAGAGATTGATTGATTGATTTATGAACTAAGTAAATTATTTTGAATTGAGATCTCAGCCCATTAGATTTCGATTCTGCTATTTTTCTCCCATATGTCACATTTTCATGCTGCACTGTGAAAATGAGCAATAAATTCAGTGCCATTACTCAAAAATATTTCTCTTTCATTGTACTTCATTAACATAAATTCAAAGTATCATATACATAAAAAAATAAAAACTGAAACAAAAATGGTAAAACACTCAATTTTAAAACAATTGCTAGAATAAAAGAGCTTTGAGAGCTCTTTAAAACAGGCAAAGGAAGCTATTTTATTGTTTAGGCACCTCCACTGAAAAGGCCACTTCTCTTGTTCTCATAAACACTGCTATTAGCGAAAAGATAATAAAGAAGATCCCCAGAACTAAATGCAGGTATTATGAACATTCATAATGGAGAAGAAGAAATGGTTAGGTCTCTATTTAGAAGTTGAAAAGAAAGCACTTTTCTCTTAGCCTAGAGACAAGTTTCAAGTCACTAAAGGAACCAATACAGAGGACAAAAAAACCCAATCAAGTACAGATAGTCCTGTACCTATGATCACAACTGAGCCCAAAATTTTATATTGCTAAGTGAGAAATTTGTTAAGTGAGTTTTGCACCATTTTACAACTTTTCTTGTCACATTTGTTAAGTGAATCACAGAAGTTGCTGAATTAGTAATATACCTGTTAAGTGAATCTGATTTCCCCATTGACTTTGCTTGTCAGAAGGTTGCAAAAGATAATCAAATGACCCTGGAATATTGCAAGTGTCATAAATCTAAATCAGTTGTCAAGCATCTGAATATAAATCACATGACCATAGGGATTCTGCAACAATAATAAGTGTGAAAAATGGTCATAAGTTACTTTCTTCAGTGCCATTGTAACTTCAAACAGTCACTTAGTGAACTGTTGTAAGTTGAGGACTACCTGTATCTGACTTCTTCAGAAAAAAAGGAGAAAAAAAGTAAATCAGAGTTCATAGAAATAGAAACTGTGTAGCTAAACAGTTATGAATGTTGAGATTTCAGACGGCTGTCATTTAGTCTCATATTATCCAAAAACCAGGAAATGAAAGTTTTTTCAGAAGATGCATAATATGGTAGTACAATTTCTTATAATTGTACATGTCTATCTATCTGGGAAAGGGAAATTAGAGAGGTTACAAATTTATTTTTTCCCATTTTCTATGGCTTGTGGAGATTCTTTTCAAGAAATCTTAGTCGGAACTTCATACAAACAAATAAACGATCAGGTAGATATTCAAATTGTTTTTGCCTAAATGTAGAAAATACACACCTCTAATAGAGTCTACTTAATATATAGTTCTACTCTTAAAAAGAGCTTCTCATCTCCATCTAGATGTAGAATATAATGAGTCTAAAGTCTGAATGGTTATTAGGAGATGAAGACTAGTGTATAACTAATTGAAATACTCTTAAACTACAATCTGATGGTAGAAATTAATCTTGTCACATACTCATATTTCAATTATATGATCCAAATTTAGGGAAAACACCACATTTGTGAAATCTGTTAATATGGTTAAATTAGCATTGTTTTACTTCCTCAATTTTCTGGGCTTACACGATATACTGAACTATAAACTAGCCATAGGGGCTCAATTTGTGTAACATGCCAGGACAAAATATGATTAGCTAGCTTGCAATATGGTGTGTCATCCAAAAAGAATCTTAAGGTCAATACATTAGGTCATATAATTGTACCAGTGGTAGGATTCAGCCAGTTTACACCACTTTGGGAGAACCGGTTGTTAACTTTCTGAGCAGTTTGGTGAACTGGTTGTTGGAAGAAATCATTAGGGCAGAGAACTGGTTGTTAAATTATTTGCATCCCACCACTGAATTGTATCCTAGTTATTCCTCTCTATAGGAACACTACTGAGAGTGGGGTAATACTGTTGCTCTTACTCCCTTAACAGCTGGCTTCAGAGTAAAAGAGATTATAACTTCCTGAAAGAAAAAGATACTGTTTCAATGTGAAACCCTCAAGTTGAAAAAAATCGTTTTGCAGCACCCTCACAATTTCTTTATAATTGACTATTTCCATATAATGTTGAATTATGGGATTTCAAGCCCTTTGATAAGGATATATGTACTAAAATAAAGTCTGGTGAGTTTAGTGGGCCTCCTTCTAAGATTATAAAATACAACCTCAGAGCCTGACTAGGTGGCTCAGTGACTAAGACACTGAACTTGTCAATCAGAAAGGTTGGCAGTTCGGTGGTTTGAATCCCTAGTACAGGTCTCCTGCATGAGCAGGGGGTAGGACTAGATGACCTCTAAGGTCATTTTCAACTCTGTTACTGTTATTATATTATTGTTATCATTATTTTAAGTCATATGTCTAGTACAAAATACACGAAGTTCCTAGTTTTCAGTTGTTTTGCTATTATTTTTTCCATTCATTCTTTCTACAGTAACTTTTAATGAAAAATATCAGAACTAGATGGAGTATAGGTAAAACGTTCTGTAGTTCAAGAAACATAAATAAACATGGAGGAATGAAAAAGAAATAGTTAAGGTTACCTGGAAAGGTGTAGTCTATTTTAATCATAGTACATAGGAAAATGTGAAGTGACTTTACAGTTTGTAACAATATGAAATAATTTGGAGCAGTGGTCCCCAACCTTTTTGGCCTGGGGCAGGGGTGGGTTCTACTTACCTTTACTACCGGTTTGCAATGTGGCCGCACGTGCGCTCTTCTGTGCAAGCGCAGAGGCTTCTGCGCATGCGCAGAAGTGTTGTGCTAACATCAGGGTCAGTGGGTGGAGACTCCCGCTGGTTTTACTACCGGTTCTATAGAACCGGTACGAACCAGGGGCAACCCACCACTGGCCTGGGGATTGGGGACCCCTGTGTTAGAGAAATGTGCAAAACAAATCACTGAATACTTTTATTCCTGCCCCTCTTTAAACAATCCTCACCTTTGGTGAACACCTCAATTTAATCATGTCATAAAGTCTCAGTTTCAGATTATCTATGCTGGATAAGATTTAACTGTGGCACCCGATTGCTTTTCTTTTGCAATTATTAAGGAATGAAATAGGAAAACAATCTAATTTAACAAATATTTGAAAATCTTCCATTATAATAAATGATCTACACACAGACATACACACAAAACTAATGAAGTTATTGCAGTTAAATGTAAAAATAATTAACATAGAGGGATTTTGAAAGTAATTAATTTTGAAACTAGTAAAACTCCATTTTACTCCTATTTATCTGGAAAATCTTTGGACATTTCTGCACACATGTTAACATTCCTCTTTTCACCAAAAATGTGTACACTGAAAGCCTTGTTTCCAAGTATGTACCAAATTAATTCACATTGCAGCAAAGCGTCCTGAAACAGCTGTATTATCAGCCTGACTTGTCTGTTTCTCAGAATGTTGACAAGTATTAAGAAATACCAATCCCAGTGGATGCTCACCAAGATTCAATCTTTTTACAGAGATACAGGAGGTTTGTGACATTTCTGTGACAGTAACTTTTATAAATACATATATTGAACTTGAGTATATGATGCAGTGGTGAAATGCAAATTTTTTTACTACCGGTTCTATGGGTGTAGCTTGGTGGGTGTGGCTTTGTGGGCATGGCAGGGGAAGGATACTGCAAAATCTCCATTCCCACCCCACTCTTGGGGGAAGGCTATTGCAAAACCTCCATTCCCACCCCACTCTGGGGCCAGCCAGAGGTTGTATTTGCTGGTTCTCTGAACTGCTCAAATTTTCCGCTACCGGTTCTCCAGAACCTGTCAGAACCTGCTGGATTTCACCCCAGATATGATGTGTGCTCACAGTATTAACACTGCAATAAATTTCTGTTTGGTATCAGAGTTGTAGGAGAAAAGTCATGATGCCACAGTACATGATCAATAACAAATAACAAAGCCAGTAGTAGCATCCTTTTCACATCCAGCTGTTCCACTGACTACAGTACAGCTAAGCTATATACAGAGATTAATTTGAAGAAACAAGAATCACTTGCAGAGATGACCTTACCTTGAGACAAACTCTGATGGCTGCGAAGAATACCACTAGGATCCGGATTATGAAATACTGTTTCTGCTAGGGGTGCTTATCTATTCTCTATATTGAGATACACACAGTTCTGCCCATCACCTTTGTTTCTGTGTCATCTTAACAGAAGCTCTGTCACCTTGATAAGTCTATATTACTTCATCTCTCTATGCCTCCTGGAAATCCATGAAAAATTTTACTGTTCAGAGAGATACTGTAAATATGAATGTGGTGGTCCTTTAAAGTTTTTGACCCCAAAACTTTTTAAATTATAAAGTTTTAAAACAACAGTTTAAATGGGGGCCACAAAATAAGTTGACAGATGACCATCTTGATGAAGAAGCTATCTCTCTAGAACATTACATATGATGCATTGTCGGGGATTCCAGATCTATTGAAGCTACTATTATGACTAGTCTGGATATCACCAGGTCTTTTTTTTCAGATAGATAGCTTCTAATGCTCCCAACTGAAAATCGTATATTCCATCTTCAACAAGTTAATTTGATGTAAAGTTGTATGAAAAGAACATAAGTAGAAGAAGAAATAAAAGAAGGTTTAAAAGTGGAGATAACATTATTTCTAGAACTCTATAAAGGAAAAATACACCATATTAAATGATCTTGAAGATGTTTAAGTTTGATTTAAATGTGTTAAGTTAGTGCGTGGTGTGAACTAGCCACCTGTGGCTTATTAAACAAACCATGCTTAAGCAAAAATGTATAAGGAAAATCTATGAATGGGACAGGATAATTATAAAAAGAGCATGGCAGGAATAAGGATTTTGTTATCTATTTATTACTTTTTAATCCTCTGTTCATTCTAAACAAACATATGGCCTACCCATCTCCTTCAACTCTGAATGATGATGTGAAATAAATAACAATTAGCCCAATGTTATCTGAGTAGAAGTCAGAATCCTGCTGTCTCTATTTCTAGTCTTAAATTCTGTTCACTATATTGCATTCTGCTTGCTGTTTGCCTTTCCATGAGAAGGTGCAGACAGTCTGTGCTGGTAATGTGCTATGTTAACAGTGTGAAGCAATCAAAATGAGCATATGTCAAACTCTGAATCAGGACAACCGAAAAGTTGAGAGAGCTGGCTCCAGAGATTGCTGGGAAAATGTGACGTGTAGATCCTGATGGCCTCTGTCCCTGATGATTCAGTTATTGTTTGATTTATGTGATCTTGCAGCTGCCCTTGCTTTGACCCTGGGGATGGCTGTGTGGGAAGCTTGTGTCTCTAAGATAGAGTGAAGTGCCGCTCTGTAATGCATTTGGAGCCAAAGTGAGTGCAAAGAAACAGATAAATACAGAAAAACCTCTTTGCTCCAGAAGGACTGAAAAGAGGGACTGTAAGAGGATAGTTCCCTGGAACGAAGTGGTGTAAGTAATTTTATTCACTTTTGCCTGAGAATTGTCCATTTTTAAAAAAAAAATGCTATGCTTTAGAGTCATTATGTCAAGCTTGTCATGTGACTTTCAAAATGCAGAACTTAATTATGATGAAAGATTTAGCTATTCATTTGCTTTTACTTTCTTTTCATTTTAATTATTTTCTTGGTTAGAAATAGTGTGGGAATATCTGTGTGTCTGTCTGTGTGTCTGTCTGTCTGTGTGTCTGTCTATCTATCTATCTATCTATCTATCTATCTATCTATCTATCTATTTATCTACAGAAGCAGGGCTTTCAATTTTACTTAATGGACACATCATCTATATTGTCTTTCAATGAAAAGACTGCTGGCGCTTATTTAATTCTCACTCACATATGAATTACTTGCCTTGGCTCCTATTATTTTAGAATTGGATATTGTGATATATTACATTGATGCAATGAACATTCTAGTCTTTTAAAGATAAGATATTCAATTCCTTTTTAAATTACTCTGCTTGTCCTGTTCCATCTTCTGGAACAGAGGGAATTAGTAAACTAACCATACCGATATTATGTTTAACAATAAACTAATTAAACGTACTGAAAAGAAAAATGGTGCATCTTTCCATTCTAAACCAATAATGAAATACAGAAACTAATCTTGGTAAATAGAATTATTAGATACACACATGGGACTATAACATGTAGACATTCACATTTTGTGATAATAAAATGGTAGCAATATTTCTATTTTAAATAGAACTATATTTGCCTTTACAAAACATTAGAATCTGTTACAATGGGAATATTTTTGTGATATTCTTTCTAATATATAATCTAAACTAAATTATGACTGGAATGTCCAAATAGAAAAACACCCATTTATTTTCACTGGAACATTTCACTTTCATTTCATTTGCTTATACTTTCCATCTCTAAAGGTAACTTTTGATAATTATTTCTCTCCACAGTGATAACACTTAAAAAATGACAAAAAAGTACCTATATGGAAATTTGGCATCGTAATGATCGTATTAATCACTGTGGTTTTGATAGTATCAGTGAGCAGAGGAGATATCTATCTTGATATCCTATTGATTGCGGGAGTCAGAGAAATATATTTCTCAGCACGTTCAGTATCAATAAAACCTTCTTCTGGGAAGCATCCTTTGAGCATATAAAATGGATGCAATAATGTTTCTATTTTACTAAAACTACTGGGAAATTATTTAGATGGAGAGGAAGCAAGAGAAATCTCACATATGAAATATATTGCAATATAGTCATGAATGCAAATAATTGTGGATATGTTCAGTTAATTTATTCCTTATTGTTAACATATTTGCTTTAAAATAAAGCTTGCTGTAGGCTCTACTACATATTCAAAAGTTTGAGAAAATGTGTATGCTGATGTATGCATGTATGTAATGCTCACAACTACAAACCATTACATACAATAAATGTGTGCGTGTATGTCTGTGTGTGTGCGTATGAGAAAGAAGTTGCCATGCATGGCAGGTCATATAGATTTATTTTATTTCTACAGATAATTCTCTATGTAGATTTTCCTTCATTTCAAATGACTCAAATCTTCGGAGGAATTCATTTTCAAATATGTGCCTTTATAATAGCAGTCTTAAATTTAGACATATTTTAAAGTTTTAAAAGTCTTAGTAGCATGTAAAGGAAAATATAGCAAAGTAATTAAACAACGCAAAATAATAAGTTATTGAAACATTATTGATGACATATTCATCAATTCTTCATATTTCTGTTGACATTATAAAGCTTTAATGGTAAAGCGCTGAAAAACTTTAAAGTCCATTAGAAATAATCAAATTGTCTATGTAAAATTAAATTTTTATATGACAGCAATAGGTTTTTTTTGTATATCAGGGTCTGAAGAAAGAGTTAGGACAAGATCCAAATCAAGATTTGAAACTTTTGCCCAAATCTGATGGTTTTGCAACCTTAGATATTTTTCCCAGGAAATAAGTGCACTAGAGAAATGTAGGAAGACTTTCAGCTCAAATTCCTAAAATTCTCTTGGTCAAGAAATTTCCCTTTTGACACTACTGTCAAAATATTTACGATAGATGTTAATATACTGTCAATTCAAACATTCTGAAATACTCCCTGGGGGGTCTCCTGTGAGGCCTATGCTCTAAATTGTGCAACAAAGCAAGCATTACATTTTTATTGCCATTTATAATAGTTAACAGCTGCACAGTATCTTTGCAAAAAATAATTTTTGCCATGAGATTTTTAGTAACATTCATCACTTTTGAATGTTAAAATATTAAGATTAGCATAGAATAAGCATCTCCTTTATTTTGCTTCTTTTGTATGAAAATGAATGGATCCTGCTATTTAACCTGTAAGGGACTTTACTTTGTAAGCTTCCTACATGAATAAGCCCAATTGCACCCTTATCACAACTATATCCACCTTTACTTAAAGCAAATTTAAAGCCATTGTTTTGTAAAGCTTTCTTCTATATGCAGAAATGCCAATAAATGTTTCCTTTGATGACAAAGAAAGAGATAACTTTTCACAATTTCCCCCTTCCCAGTTTAGTTCCCTATACCAGCTTTTCCATTCTGTTCTAGTATTGATTTCTGGAGCTTATATTACAGAGGAATAAGGGGTAGAGTAGGAATAGAGAATCTGTGGCACTTGTTCTCCTCAGACGATTCAACAAAGAAAATTCCATGCATGAGATCTCTCCATCTAGCCACTGGATTTAGTGGTAGCTTTCATTGCCTTTAAATGAAAAGTAAATCTTTCATGCACCGCTCAGAAACATTGAAGGAAAGTTAGATGTGTGAATTTATTAAAAAGATTATGCAGAATGGAAATATTACTTGGAAAGTCAGCTTCCAAAGAAAAGTATTTTTGTTTGGGCAGCAGGAAGTGTCAGGTATCCAGTTCCTGCTTGTGTGATGAATATGGTTCACAGAGCAATAATCAAGAATTATACAGACTATATAACTCCATGGATCTAGTGATCTCGTGTATGACAGCTAGGCTCATGAAAAAAGAAAAGGCCCCAACAGGCAGTTTGTACAGTAAGCAATTCTGTCTGAGGGAATTGTTCATGAACATCAGATAATTTCTTTCCGTTTAAGACAGTGCCATGGTACCTTGCAATTTGCTTTATTTCAGAGTGTTTTTCAAGATGACAGTTGGGGACTTTTTTTCCTGCTTTCCCAGCTTTTTTTTTTTTTGCACCCTTTTCTCTTGCCTACTCCTTCCAGGACTTGAAACCATGATGGTAGAAAAAGAAGTAGGGGGAAAGTTGAACCTTCCCGGTCAGCCATTCCATTGTCCATGGGAGTTTGGTGACACAGATAACCCAGAGCTATTTACTGGGAAATTGTTTATCCCCTGGGACATGATCCATTGGACTGAGTAAATTGAAGTTGCCCCATGCTCTAGACTCTTCAGGTGATGTATGGGGTAGGCATTGGTAAAGAATTTGTCCTATTTCCCTCTATCAATTCCATGGATCAGAATTTGAAAGAGGGTTAAAGCTATGAGTTGAACAATCTATCAAAACTCACCTCCTGCCTCAGATTAAGCCCAGCATCAGAGACAGCAACAGGGCAATGTTTTTTCTACTGACAGGAAATCAACAAATTGCTTTGACTTGCTTTACATTAAATTTGTAAGAGGATCACGCACCACTCATTGGCCTTGTTATTCAGCAAGATTAGAGCTTAGCTGTTGTAATAGAGTAAATTATTGTAGTGTACTTTTATGCTGCTTCATGGACCAAAATAAACTATTTTAAAATAATTGTTAACCTATACAGTGTCAAATATGCCAGGTATTCAAATTACCATTACAAACACAGCATAAATTTGTTAACTGGCAAAATATTGATCTAAAATTCTGTATTTTGAAGGCTGTCCCTGCTACTTATGCAAACTATTGTGGCTCCCTACTTTCCACCCATCTGTTCTGTTCCCAGGATATTCAGAAAAAGAGTGCTTATATTTACTTCAATTTTGCCACAAATGGATAGACAAGATTGGTAATTAAACACAAATTTAAAAACAATAATCACTTTATTTTAATAAAATGGGCAGCTATGACTTAAATTATAATTACATACCCAACCAATCAATCTCAATCAATCTCCTTCTCTTCTGGCACAGCTATTAAACATATTTGTGAACTTGCTTCTGTTTTAAATTAACAACCATTTATTATTATGTATAATCCCAGAACAGTGGTTACTTTTAATTAGGGATTCAAATTTAAGACATAAATCAGAATTAGAAATTTCTGTAAAATACAACAAAATAAATAGTCTTCTTAACTAGTCTCCAGAAGTGTCATTTGAAACACTGTGCACCTATTTCATCATTTCAGCTTGCCATAACTGATGTTTTGATTTTAAAAAATGGAGCTACTTGTGAAAAATCAAAAAAAGTTCCTATATAAAATTCCTTATTTTAAGCAGACCAAATCCACAATAAAAAATTGTTTAAAACACAGTTTGTCCAGGCTTGTATGTATGAAAGTTTGTTGATAATGAAAACAAGATTCTGGCCTTCTTTTTAATGTCATGATGAACCAAGACAGACGTTTTCTGTCCACTCATTTTTTTTCCTTTTAGTCTGAAAAATAAAAGTGGCCTTTGAGTAATATTTCAAGCTCCACATTTCAAAAAATATATGGGCCCATGAAAATAAACTGAGCCAGGATAAAATCTAAATTTGATTCAAGTTATACATAATTAAAAATATAATTACATTAATTAACTATGCCTACTCTGGATTAATCTCTGCATATTTATGTATTTTCCTCCACTCACATTAAAAGTATAGTTTATGGCAACTATTGGAGAGCTTTTGGCATTTGCACTGAAGGTGGTGATCACATCTAACCTCTGAGTCACAATTCATGAATCCTATCGTAGAAGAAACTTATAGAGGAAAGAATTGATTGAAGACACAATTATTACCTTTGTACCTCTGCATGAGTTGTTTAGAGAAAATGTTGTTTTCTTCAGTTATTCTATATTCAGAATTAATTTGAGACAAAAACCACACAATGTTAACATTTAAAAATGTGTATTTTCTGATTAAAACAGGTTGATTGGTTCATGCCCTACTGATCTTACTGATAAAGTTTTCATGATTCATCTAGTTGCCTCTATTTCAAACAAATATTTACAAACAGATAACAAATGGCAGCATTCCAACCATGCCATACCTTTTCACTTTTTGCTGCCTTGTACTGGAAGAGGGGAAGAGATGACTGTGGAAGCAAGGCTTACAAGTTAGAAATATCTTTCAAGAATCTGTAAACAAAGGTTTCAGGTGCCATGGAACTGTTTTTCAACCTTTCTAACTCTTAAGAAATCCAAAAGTTAAACATGCCAATTCAATTTGCAATTTTGTTAAAACTAAAAGCCTAGATTCTTGTATAGTATGTGCCAATGAGTCTACTTTCTGGAACATTGTAGAGGTCCTAAAATGTCTATTGTTGTATGTATAATGATTATAGTTGCTTCAAGTTTTTAAAGTGTAATTTATTTGTATTTTACTTTAGTCAGTTATTCTATGTATCTTTTGAACTATAACCAACAATGAAATATTGGTCAAATAAATGGTCAAATTATAATATTTTAATAAAAAGAACTGGTAAGCAAATAAAGAATTATATGCTACATTTAAAATCTTACCATCTATTTCCTTACAATCAACAGAGTTCGTATATTGACACAAAACAACCCATCTTCTTTAATTTCAGATCCTAATTTGGTCAGTTGAAATCTAACATTATAGATCTTAATTATTACTTGAATAAAAAAAACCCAAAGAATAAAATCCAAACTTTTGCTGTAATTATTTTTAAGATATAGCAGATATTATTTTACAGCATGTGATTATAGTAAGTTTCAAATTATTTAAGACTTAGTAGAGAAGTTTGGATACCAATTTGAGAATTAACTTTCTTTGAAACAGAGAATCTGCTATGCTGCCAGGAACTCTAATCTACTGCTCAGTCCTTCTCAAAATTCCAAATTATTTTCAAGGAGTTCTGATCCTTTATCAGTCTTTCTTTTCTATTCAGTATATATAATTAGCATTTTTGTTTGTTTCAGGCTTTATGTTGGTTTTTTCTAAGTATAGGAATGGCAATCAGGATATTTTCTTGACTTCCAGATTGAACTAGTGTTGGCTTTTTCCATTTCCTATGGCAGATTTAAAAACTATTGTGAGCAGAGTATTTAATTCTCTCTCTTTTTCTTTCTCTCTGGTAGCTAATATCAGGCAACTAAATTGGATAACATCACCAGAATGGGAGGAGGTAGAATAGTTCATATGCTACTACTGTCATGGGTGGTCTGTTGTTTTTGTTTTTCTAAGGAAACTAGGCACATTACACTATAAAATATCAATTCCATTTGAGACCCTTATGACTCATGTCAGCATTAGTAAGAAGTTTATTACCAAATTTTAGCAGCAGAATCTGTGAGGCAGAGGTTTCCAAGAATCATAAAATACCAAAGCTATAAGCATGACTTGAGAAGGGAATTTATTAGAAAGGGATTGTGTGGAAAGGAGGTCTTCTTTAGGAACAAAAATAAGTTATATTGCATAATTTATATTTCCAACATACTTAGTTTAAATTTTTACAGACAATATATAACAAAACAAGCTGTTATCTGTATGTTCACTTTGCAATGAAATGATGTCCTCATAGTTAATCTACACACAAAACAAATCTACACAGAATAACAGTTTTTAATGGAGGCCTGATAAAGATTTTAATCAGATGTATTTGGTTGACCAAATTATACTCTAGAGACCTTCATAGGATTGCTTTTTCCATTTCTTCTTTTCAGCATATTTTGTCTCTGCAAATTGCTTCTAGAAATCTTCCATTTTGGCAGCAAAATCTTGGTCTTGAACTTTAAAATAATTAAATGCGATCCCTTTCTTCAGGTCTGATTTTTTTTTGAAAGGACAACTATATCCTTTGATATTGAATGAAGCAGTGGAACTGGAACAAAGCATGGCAAATACCTTTGTAACAGTATCTGATGGATACTGCCTTAGTGAGCCAATACAGTATTATGGTGAGTAAAACAGAGAAATTATCAATAAAATATGTGTATTAGTAAAAACAAGAATTTCTGCAATTGTTAAATACATGTTCTGGATCATATATGAGGAATATTGAAAGGTCATTTGGGATGCCATTTTAGATTTGATGGAGTCAAAAATAATCCCCCCAGTACACTTTCAATTCAAAGATAATGAAGATGGATATTTTAAGGCATTAATTCTTCTTAAAATCTTTTATGAATGCCATTTTTTGTAGTTTAAAAAATGTTGCATTGTTATTCAGATGTTTAGTCTTGATAGATAATGTTTAAGTCCTTCCTAGATTATATTTTTAAAATCACTGGGGATTGAATCTCCTTCAAGTATAGGACACCTTTAAGCAGAAGATTTTCCTCCCGTAGCCCTTCAATAGAACAGTGTTCCTGGGAAAATTGATTACATGACCACAAGTACAGTTACCAAGGGGCAAGTGTTTCAAAGTAAATATATTAATGGTTGTACTGTAAAATTCAGTTTACTTTAATTCTACAAAAACGAAGATGAATTCTTCAGAAAAGGATGTATTGTCTACAGGAGTTCCTAAAAGCAGATTCCAAAACTGAAAATAATTCTAGCAATATGCTTAATTTCCAGTTGGTCATTATAAAATGACAATGTCATTCACTCTGTTTCTTCCTTTTTTTTTCCTATCCTTTTGGGATGTGTTTTCTATATTGTTAACTTCAACCATTAGAGTCATTGGATACAAGATGGGTGGCAAATATATAACTCAGATACGGAGGTTGGTTTTTTTAAATCAAATAGCAAAATTTTAATTAGATGTAGAAATATTACATCAGTTTACAATTAAACATGTCAAATTCTAAATTGTGATTTTTTTCCCAAAACAATCCAGATATCTTACCAGAACATATCAGTTATCCGATGCAAGACCTTGATTTCCAAGCTGCTCCTTACTGCCAATATTCAACTGTTCAGTTCCCTCCAATATTACAGACACCATCTCCACAGACTCATTACAATACATATAGCTTGGACTCTCAGTTCAGCGATGGTCAATACATCATCAATAATTGTGAACTCAGTAAACCCACCTGCATGGGTGCCCATCATGAAGGGGGAGGATACATTGGACAGAAACGACCCAGGCTTAGCCATTCTGCCTTACGAATAAAAGGGCAAGAAGAACTCTGCGTAGTCTGTGGAGACAAGGCTTCAGGATATCATTACAATGCACTCACCTGTGAAGGCTGTAAAGGTAGTAAGAAAAGATTATTGTATCTTAAATGGGACTGGCATATGAAAGGTTTAGGAATGAAGTGCCAAATACTGATTATTCAAAATATAGGAGATGAGTTAAAAAGATAATGGGACAGAGATTGGTGCTGGAAATTGTAGGATTGTAATGTCTAAGCATATTATAGGAAGCAAATTATGTTCTGTTCAATTGCAAATGACATTTGGTAAAAGTCAGTGGACTTTAGATAGTTCGATGGTATTAGAGTTGCAGGAGTAAAAATCAAAAGCAGGAAGTTCGGGGCTATTCAGAAAATAAAGTAATGAGCGTACTGAAGATGAACAAACTTAATCTGGAGATTGTCTGATATTTCCACCTCAATAGAGTCTTCAGCAATCTGTCAATTGGTCCCTGCCAATTGCGCTGATCAGGCCTAGCACTGACATGCAAGTGTTCAAATTTTCATCACCCCTGAAGTTCAATAAGCAAATTTTCTTACTGAATTTCAAAGGGAGTGAAAATTTCTATTGAGAGGGAAATACTATATAATCTTCAGATTAAGTTTGTAATGAATATTCTCAGAAATTCAGCCTAATCTACTCTTGACAGGAGGTGATGGTGAGAGTATAGGCCTTTCTAAGCTTTTAAAATGTCTAATTTATTATAAATCATTGTAAGCTATAAAACATAACTGCAGATAATTACCTTAATGACAATATAATCATATCTTACTTATAACATCCATGTAATTCAAAACTAAGACCCAATAGAGCTCATTTCAATAGAGCTCATTTCCTTTTAAGAAATTCTATTTTAGATTTGTAAAATGTTTTAATTTATTTGTTGACATGCCATTTTTCTGCAATATATTACCTTAGTATATTGAACACTACAAATTAAAGTATAGTAAGTTGCTGATGTATAGGTTCTTTATTATTTGTCATAATCTGAAATAATTGTTGCAAGGATTTTTTCGACGGAGCATCACCAAAAATGCAATATACAGATGCAAGAGTGGAGGTCATTGTGAAATGGATATGTATATGAGGAGGAAATGTCAGGAATGTCGCCTAAAGAAATGTAAAGCTGTGGGAATGCTGGCGGAATGTGAGTGCCAAAACTACTTATCTCTGGTTTCTGATGTGCTAGTTTAGGAACATTTCTGATAATTTTCATATCATGGAATAGAATAAATTAACCAAATATAGTAATTGTTAATACAATTTCAATTTATGTAGTTTACAACAGTGCCACATATTTTACAATGTAACTTAAATATCAACACGGTTCTTAAATATGCTTATGAATTTTGGTGTAAATTCTTATAGGTTTGCTAACTGAAGTCCAATGTAAATCAAAACGACTTAGAAAAAAAAGTAGTTTCCTTTGCAACATCAAAATGGAAGATGAGGGAATGGACAGCAAGCATGTATCTTCTACAACCAAACCTTTAAAAGTAGGGTCATATTTCACATGTTTTTATATATTTTTTAATGTTTTATATTTTTATATGTTTTAATTATATTATTATTTATATTTATATAATGAAATATATTATATATAATATAATATTAATTATAAAAACATATTAATTATAGTATTTGGCATTGAAGTAAAGCCTACCTTTTTTTCAAAGGTCCAGGAGAGAATGGAATTTACTCCTGCAGAACATGAACTCATTGATCATATTTTGGTTGCTCACCAAAAATGCACAATTCCAATGGACGAAGCAAAAAAGTTTGTATGTGCTCATACATTAATATTACCAAGATTTTTTTTTTGATTTTTTTTTGAGAAGGGGCGTGATAGCTCCGCAGTTAAACACACTGAGCTTGTCAGCTGGAAAGCTGAAGGCCTGGTTCAAGACCCAAGTGCCACATAGAGTGGTGAACCCCAGCCCCAGCCCCAGCCCCAGCTCCTGTCCACCTAGCAGTTCAAAAGCATGCAAATGCAAGTACATAAATAGGTATCACTTTGGTGGGAAAGTAAAGATAACAGCATTCCATGTGCCTTGGCCACATCACCATGCAAACGTCTTTTGGCAATGCTGGCTCCCTTGGCTCTTAGTCAAACACTACTGGAAAGGGGAAACCTTTACCATTATTTTTTGACAGATGTGGTATTTCAAGTTTCAAATAGCATATAGGCTCATTTTAAATATTTTTAATTAGTTACAGGAAAATACTAATCCTGAAGAGAATTTTCTACGTCTTTCTGAAACAGCAATGGTTCATGTGCAGATCCTAGTAGATTTTACAAAAAGACTCCCAGGTAATAGTTTTAAATATACCATTTTACAATCTAGTTCTGATCAATCTCTTTAGCTGACTCAAAATATGTACTAACTTTGGGTGTATGACTTTATACCAAATTAATCTCCATGGCCCCAGGTGGCAGCACTTAACTGGATTTGGAAAGTGAGATATTACCAAAACATCCTAGAGTACAGTGGCAAACTACAGGATTTCCTTACTTCATGCAAATTCATTTTATTTGAAAAAAATGGTTGTGTTTTCTGCCAGCATAAACAATTTGCATCAAAGGTCTGGAAACATATAAATACTTCTTTCCAAATCCACTTGAACATCTTACCAAAACTCTTTTCTCCCCTCACTTATGTGTTTATCAGTGTTCTGTATTCATTCTAGCTGTTCATCCTGTTTTCCATTTATTTCTGTTCCTGCAAATAACCACTATTACTATGGAATTTAAATGTCTATCCACATCTTGTACATTAGATCTTGAACTGACAATGATATCAATTGACAATGACAAGGAGCTCTGGTGGCTTAACAGACTGGAAGTCTGTTATTAACATCTGCTGCTTGCAATTACTGCAAGTTCGAGTCCCACCAGGCTCAAGGTCGA
>JANHZT010003441.1:0-10644 GCA_032468215.1 Stegonotus admiraltiensis | reverse complement strand
AAACTGGGTCCTCATTTTACCCACCTTAGAAAGGATGGAAGGCTGAGTCGACCTTGAGCCTGGTGGGACTCGAACTTTGCAGTAATTGCAAGCAGCAGATGTTAATAACAGACTATTAGTCTGTTGAGCCACCAGAGCTGCCATCTTGCCAAAGACAACCCATTGTTTTGAAGTGATAAATCTTCAACTTGACCAACAACCTCACCCATCTCACCCAGGTTTTTTTAAATAAATAATTCATTATTCCTGAGCAAACCAATTAAACATTTTCTCTACTTTCATCAAACTATGGCATCAAATCCATAGTTTGGTAGCATATCCACAGGTCGCTATTTTTTGATGCATCCCAGTAATGTTTTCATCTCAGCATAGCCCATGAGTGAGGTAATCTTTAACTGATCTTTACTATTCTAATGATAGCATTTTCTCTTTATTCTGACATTACCGGGGATAGCTGGAAGGTACACCTTATCACCCTTTATTACGCTTGTATCACCTTTCAATTGGATAGAAGTGAAAAACTTGCAGTGATTGTGAAAAGAGGCAATAGAGCAGAGGTGTGAAACTCACATCGTCATGGCATCATGTGACATATCGGGACTTTTTCCCACTTCACTAAACTGAGCATGGGTGTGGCCAGCACATGACGTATCTGGCCTGTGGGCCAGGAGTTTGACAGCCCTGCAATAGAGGGTTGCCTACAATTTGGTAAAAAGAATAGCAAATTTAATACCAATAGTGTTTTCTGCTGGCTCAGGGATAGGTGAAGAGCATGTGTATTTCTTCTCAGCCATGGAGATAGGTTACATTATGAATAAGCAAGCTTCCTTCCACAACAAAGCATTTTGTTAAAACAATCAAGTAAGCACTTAAAATTTTTTGCCCAGCAGCACAAATCTTTCCCTCCCCTTTGTTAGGCAATAGGTCTTTTACTTTAATTGGAATCAGGTGAGGAAACTACTCCAGAATTTTAAAATTGCTCTGTAAAGACATTTCTTTGTAAAGCAAGGAACTATGGTAGCAACCTAATGTTGTTAATGTTATCTTTTCTCTTCAGAAATAATGCTACAAGACATTTGTGCAACTTACTCAAAGAAAAATGTATGCAATCAGTGGAAAAGTGCAACAAATGTAAATATTCTTATCAGCATTTATCTTTTCCACATTATAAATCGCAACCAAAATACTTATATGTGAATAAAATAATTAATTAATTAATTTTCTAAATAAAAAATATTGGGTGGTTCTTCACAAAATGTTTTATTACATATACTATAAGGTCAACCTTATGTTCAGAACTACTACTTTTTTTTTTTTGCTTTGATTTATATGCCACCCTTCTCCGGAGACTCAGGGCGGCTTACAATGCACTACTTGGCTGGTCAGTTCCTCAAGAACTATCATGCCTAAATAGGAGTTTACCTATAAAATAAAAAATGTGTTTTAAATTAAAATTGTTTACTTGGTTCAGCATAGAATGGATGGATGGATAGATGGTGCCTTTAAGTAAATGTTAATTCTTAGTTCTTACATAGTTAGATTTTCTCCAAGATGATCTGGTCACAATCTCATAAATCTGTCAGTGTAATTGATTGTAGTCATATTGCTGCTAGTGGTCTTTCTTGTCTTTTCTTCCCTTTTTCCAGCATTATAGACTTTTGAAGAGATTAGGTCTTCATATAATGTATCTTAAGTATGGTAATTCGAACTGGGTCATTTGTGCCTCAAGGGAGAACTCTGGTTGATTTGTTTGAAGAATCATTTGTTTGTTTACAAGGCTAACCATGATAATCTCAAAAGTGTTCTCCAACACCAAAATTCAAAAATGTCAAGAACATAGATAGGAAAGCATATTTAGTATAAAATTTATAGACAAATTGATAGGACAATCAGAAAACCTTGCTTTATTACAGGTTATAAAATACTCTGTCCTAAACCCCTAACATTTAATCCTAATTTAATTCTAATTTGAATTATGTATTGTTATTATTACTGATATCTTTTATTTGACACTATCATTTTTTACTCTACCATGTCATTAATTTTGTTAAAGATGAATGTGAACGAGAAGAAACCAGACAAATGTATGTGGATCTTAACAATAACATTGAGGTAATACACTGAAAATATTTAAAATAGACCTGTAGTTTAGTAATGCACCTATAGCTGGATCCTGAGGCCATTAGTTGATCTTTTAGCTAGGGATGGAGGAAATGGTACCTCAAAAAGCAGAAGGTGATTGTGGTGATGCATCAATACCTAAATTGCTGTGGCCTTTCCTCCTTATTTGTTTTTTAAATTATAGTTATGAAAAACTCAGTGAAAATATAGTTGACTGTATTGACCAGCGAGCTGTGGTAGTATAGTGGTTAGAAGGCAGTATTGCAGGCTAATTCTCCTGACTGCCAACAGTTCGATTTTCATTGGCTCAAGATTGACTCAGCCTTCCATCCTTCTGAGGTCTCTAAAACGAGGACCCAGATTGTTGGGAGCAATATGCTGACTCTGTAAACTGCTTAGGGCTGTAAAGCACTGTGAAGTGGTATATAAGTATTTATTTGACTATTGTTTATTTCATTATTCTGTTTTAATGTTTATTGAAAGTTTATTGATTTATTTCTTTATATCCTATCTAACCACCTGGTCCAAAGTCACCCATAGACTGATTCTGGATGATCATGAAATTCTCATTATCGATCGCATCTATCATTACTACCATACCACACTAAAATTCTCAATAAATAGTATGCCATCATATCATATATAGTAACTTCAATATTGCTTGAACAAATGGAATTTAAAAAAAGTAATAATTTTAAAAAAGGAAGAAGATAAACAGTGACTAGTCCTGAAGAAAGAGAAAGTATTGCAGCCAAATATCAATGACTGACTATAATATTAATATCATGGGACACTATTATATATAATAAATATTAATATTAAACCTGAATATCTTTATAAAGTATGAATATATTAATTTCTTCCAGAACATTTTTTTTACCCAATTTTATGTACATTTTTAGAGAATGATAAAGGCTTTTGAAGAACTTCGTGGAGAAGCAGAGAACATCAGACTGGAAAAGTATTACAAAAGTAAGAATATTGTATTTGACATATGTGTGATGCATAATAAACTATCAAACTAAAATAGTCACTAAGATTTGAGAATTATATAATCTTATTTCTTGTTTTATTTGATCCTGTACGAATGCTATGTAAGTTATCTTGAACAATTAAAAGAGACTTGCAAAATGTAATTTTGGTTGAGATTTTGAAATTACTGTCTCCTGTTTTGTTATGTTCTCTTTATTATAAACACATATGAAGCATATAGTGGACTATGTTGAGACATTAATTGACATTCAAAATGAGGAATATATTGCAAAATTTATATGTGAAATTTATCAGAGGTTTCTATTGGATTGAGTTCCTTGAGACAAGGAATGTAATCGAAGTACCAACTAGTGAAGTAGCTCTTTATAACTTTAACAGAAAGAGTTATAGGTAGTCCTTGACAACAATCACAATTGGGACCAGAATCTTGAGCAAAGCAGTCACTACGCAAAATGCCCATATGACCATTTCATTCAACAACTACAATCCAGTTTCTCCCAGTTATGATTGTTAAGCAGTCACCCAGATTGTTGAGAGATTGTGTGGGGATGCCTCAGGGAGTGGAGCATGCCCTGAGAAGGCTCAGCACCACTGATGCATGGAAAACTGCTGCAGGTTAGGAGATTTTGTTTGGGGATAGACTCACTGGCATATTTGCCAGGAAGCCTGGGTCCTCCCTTCTTACCATGGCTTGGAGGCCTGGGCCATCTCCCTATACACATCTGGGAGCCTAATTTCCCTGTCTACCACACTTGGGACACCCTGGCCTCCTCCCCACTCCTTCATGCCTGGGTCTACTGAATCTTTTTGTCTTTTGCTGCAGCTCCTGAAAGAGCCTTTTCAGCCTTCAGAACAACTGCCTTCACTACAAAGATTATTATTTGGAAGGCTAGAAAGGATGGGAGTCACAGTGACCCCGAAATCATAAAGGCATTTGCACTGCCAAATGCATGAATTTTGATCATGTGACTATAGGTGCTCCAATGACTGTAACTATAGGCAGGGGTTATAAGCATCATCATAAATTGAAAACAGTAACTGAATAAATGGTGTAAGTCAAGGACTCCTGCATTACAAATAATATAAATAATAGGTTTTTTTAACTTAACCACAAGGAGATTTATTTACAGGAAGTATATTGTCAAGATAGACAAAGTCAAGCACCTGCTTCTACCAGGAGAATCCAAGAGTTGTGTTCTGTGTATGTATGCCCAGAATAAAGCAGAAGGAAGTGACTTATATCTGATAAATAAAGGCCATACACACACTTCCTGTTAAATGTGTTCTTATCATGTACTCATGTTGGCTTGTTTCTAAAATTGCTTAAGAAAATCCTGCCCAAGGTGAGACATTTTGGCAATAGCTTGCAAAAGACTTATGCAATAGGTTATCCCATCCAGCATAAGCATCCTGTCTTGTTCCTTGACATGAATTTTTATCAGCTATCAACTTTAAATAATATTGGTCTGCTGTCACTCCAAGACTTGGTGATATATTTTGGAGCAGGTTACTTATTTGAGATTGCAGTGAAATCAGTATGAGATATGATTAGCAAACAAAAATAAGTCTATTACCTTCTCATTTTAAATGAAGGATTTTCCTGTAGAGATAACATGTTTTACTTTCTTTACTAATTTAAATGTTAATGTAAATTATTGTTATTTTGGAAGTAAAAGAAGCAGCTGATAAAATAGAACAGCTTGAAAAAGAACACAAGAGAGAGATAAATTCCATGGAAAAAGAGGTTTGTTTATGATTACTTATTTTTGTTAGATTAGTTATAAGTAATGTATATAAATCAACATTTTAAACTATTTTTCTGAATAAATCTTTTAGGGGCATTTTTTTAATAAAAATAATATATAGTTGGAAGTCCTTAACAAAACATTGGAGTTTTCTCCTAGAAGGTTGTAATAAAAACATAGTAAAGAGATGAATTAATGCATTTGACAGAAAAAGGAGAGAAAGAAAAGGTGATGTTAAATTATTGAAATCACCATTCTACATTAGATGGAAGACTAGCAGAATTTAAAATATGTGTTTTGTTAAAAATCATGGATTTCCAAGATCCATTTTTATCATCAACTTCAACTCCCCTGCTTGGTTCATGAATGCAAATTGAAGCAACCCAGATAGATACTTGTGTATTCTTTTCTGGAAGATGAATGAAGTGGAGTCAACCACTTGTGTCACAATAACTAACTAGTTCAAAATGGAAGTAGATAACAGAATAGGGAAGGCATAGCAAAATTTTGTGCATAACTCTAAATTATAGTGAGCAATATCTACAACCCTTTGGATCACATTAAATCTAGGAATAGTATGTTGAACATTGTATGCATGTATGTACATATATGCATGTGTGCCAAAAAACACAAAACAAACCATACCAACTTGGAGTCGAAAAATACACAACTTTCTTCCGGTTAGAAAGCAGAGATAAAAAAACTTTTCCACCCCAGTTTTCATTTGAAATGTCATTACTGTGAGAGGTAGGAAACCAGTTAGGTAGTGAAATTAAATTCCTTCTTTTGCACAGATACTATATCACAGTCCCACTTAAAATTTTTATTTTCTTAAAGCTGTAATTGACAGGAAGAGAGTTACTGTATGTTCTTGCATTAAAATGGATAGTGGATGCTAAAGTATCTCCTGACTAAAGCCACTGGTTTCCCACTTAATCAGGATGAATAGCTGAAGTTGAAGTTTTATTTCCCTCTGTCCTCCTCTTATGTCACAGTCTCCTCTGCATTCAGATCAATAGGGAGAGTGTGAACTCCCTAGAATAAAAATTGCTGCTGTACTTAAAAAGCCTGGGTTAGTGAACTTTTCCTTACTGTTGAATGTGGAGGGACTAAGCTGTATAAGTTATGAAGAGATCAACTGTGAGTTGTTTCATTCTTAGTGTACACTTTGAACTTGTGTGGTATAACTTCAGAAAATTTATGTTCCATTTTAGTCTTATTGCTTGTGTCAGGTGTAAAGTATCAGTACCATACCTTAAGTTGTAGTTCAGAAGATTTATTTCTCAAGTCTATACACAAGAATCTAGTCAACTAATGGTCAATACTAAATTGGCGCTAGAAAGGAATTAACTGAATTTGGGGTGGGGGGGGCTAGACTTGGGGCTAGATTGCTTATGGCAAAGTAATGACTCCAGACTACTCCCTTAATTCCACCTTCTGGCTTTGCCTCTTTTCCTATATCTTGTCATATAAAAAGCTCTGTGACAAGAATATGAAGCTCAAATGGAATTTGAGCAAACGTGACTTGTCAATTATTTATTTGATTAGATTTCTATACTGAAAGAAGAAAATGGTAAAAAAGATAACAAAATAAAACAGACAGATAGTCAGTTACAGGAATCAAGATTGTTAATACTTGAAATCGAAGAAATAAGAAGTAAGTATTTTTATTGCTATCCTAGTTATCCTCTTTTTGTTTCTTTCTCTCTGTGTATTCAATTGATTTATCTCCTCCATTCCTCTTTGTTCTGTTTCTTTTTCATTATGCTGCTTCCTCCTTCACCTCATTTCTCAGCCAATGTATAATCATATTTTTTCCAAACACTCTGATGTCTTGGCAAACACATTTTCATAGTATTGCACCATTTCACCTGTATTAGAATCTAAGAAAAATTCCATGGATAAAAATCCTAAAGGGGAAAAGAGCTCAAAAAGCATGGGAAACTGAAAAATATGATCATAAAAGCCCAGTCCAGCACAATACCACTGAAAAAGAAAAACAAGAAATCCAAGAAGAAACCAGCATGGTTACACAAAGATCTCAGAGAATCTTAAGGCAGAGTATCTTGACAGACTTGAACAATGGGCCCTATCCAACAAAATGAAATTTAATTTGGAGAAAAGTCAGGTTTTACACTTAGGCAGGAAAAACTAAAGGTACAAGAACAGATTGGTGAAACCTGGTTTAAAAACAGTAGCTGTGAGAGGGAGCTTGGAGTCCTAGTCGATGATCACTTAAATATGAGCCAGTACTGTGCGGCAGCAGCCACAAAAGCTAATACAATCCATGGTTGTATAAACAGGCATAGAATCAAAATCGTGAAGTATTAGTACCGCTTTATAAAGCCTTAGTAAGGCCACACTTGGAATACTGCATCCAGTTTTGGTCATATTACAAAAAAGATGTTGAGACTGGAAAAAGTGCAAATGAGCAATTAAGATGACTAAAGGCCTGGAGACAAATTTATGAAGAACAGTCGCAGGACTTGGATTTGGCTAATCTAGAGAAAAGAAGAACTGGTGGGTGGGTGGGGGGAACATGATAGCAGTATTCTAGCATTCGAGAGGTTGCCACAATGAGGAGGGGGTCAACTTATTTTCCAAAGGACCAGATGGTAGGACAAGAAACTGGGTGGAAACTAATCAAGGAAAGAAGGAACCTGAAATTAAGGAGAAACTTCCTAACAGTGAGAACAATTAACCAGCGGAACAGCTTGCTTTCAGAAGTTGTAGGTGCTTCACAGTGGTGAAATCTAAAATTTGTTACTACCGGTTCTGTAGGCGTGGCTTGGTGGGGGGGGGTAATGTAATGGTGGGCATGGCCCAATTTTTTTTTAACTTTTAAAACCATTTTTTCTATAACCTCTTCAGTGAAGAGGTTGTAAAAAAATGCTTTCAAAAGGCTCTGACGGTCCCAGCTTGGATCATCAGAGGCATTTAAAAGAAAAAAAATCCTTTTTTTCATTTAAATGCCTCTGACGATCCAAGCTGAGTTGCCTGATTGGCAGATGCTTTTTTAAAAAGTACCGTATTTTTTGGAGTATAAGACATACTTTTTTCCCTCCTAAAAGAGGCTGAAAATTTGGGTGCGTCTTATACTCCGAATGTGACCCTGCCCACCCCACCCTTTAGCCTCTGCGTGTCCTCTTCCTGGCTGCAGAGATTGCCACCGACAATAGCTTGTATTTTTGGGCTCCATTGCGTTTTCAGCCGCCAAATGCTCCGTTTGAGAGCCCTTCAAGGCTGCGGGGATCGCCAAAGCACATCATGGCTGATTGCAGCCCGAAAACGCGATGAGTTTTGAGCCCAAAATGGCTACCCAGAACAGCTGCTGCCTTCTTTACCGCTTCCATGCTTCGCCTCCTTTAGTCACTGGAGCTCCCTCCGATGATCAGCTGTGCTTTTGAAGCTGTTTTTCAGCGAGCGAAGTGATCTGCGCTTTGCCTGCTTTTCTAATTGCTGCTACCTCCGATGATCAGCTGTGCTTTAGAAGCTGTTTTTTAGCCCCAACCTGAAAACCAGCGAACGAACTAATGTGCTGAAGCTGACCATGCTAAGGACGCTAGCCAGATGAATACCTGGTAGGCAGAATTTCCTCCCCAAAAACTAATGTGCGTCTTATACTCTGAAAAATATGGTATTTTTTCCTCACTTGTTTTTTAAGCTCGTATGAGGAAGAATCGAGAATAAAACAATGCTTGTTTTTAAACCTACTTTTCTGCAGAGCTACTTCCCAAAGTTCTAAAATAAATTCTTGAATTCATTAGATTCCCACACTTAATAACTATTGTATAGATAAGAAGCCACTTTGTATCTTTTTTCTTCTTTCATGCCTTCCTCTTCTTCCTTGCTCTCTATTAGTTTGTATTTGTGTGTGCGTATAATTAATTCATTAGACTCTTTCTACTTCTAAAATACTTAGTGGATTTCAACTACCAGTGTAAAACAATATGTATTGGACATCTGCAAAAATACAGAATTATATTTATTAATTATAAGAAAGTAAAAGGCAGTTTGAAATAGGCACAGAATCAAAAAGGGTTATAATATGTGTGTTTGTGTTTTTTTTTATAATTGTAAAGTGCACTGAAGATGGCATTTAATTTTGTTGTACGAGGTACAGTGACAATAAAGAAAAGAAAATATAATATTTTGCTTTATTTTTTTCACTCTACTTGGTTTTCCTGGCTTTTTTCTTTTTGTTGATACTCCTCCAATTTTATCTTCTCCATTAGCTTGGGATAATCAGTTGTGTAGAGTAAGAAAAGCAATTGTCATTGACAACTAAATCTAATGGTGCTGACTTCAGCATTTATGATCATCTGTCCACAAGGGGGCAGTAAGGGGTAGAGAAAGAATTGAAGATTTATTCTGTATGTTCCCTTTGTCTTTAACATAGATCTAAAAGATTAATCTGAAGTTACTTAGTTCCCTGGCACAAATGCATAGAACTTGTGCTCTTTGAATCTCTTTTCTGTTACAATTATAAACTATGCCTCACTTATTTTAAGTTATATTCCTGCTTACATGCACATATAGTTCAGCTACCAAAAGTCACTTCAGTGGCTTTATCAACCTCTATTTTTAATTACTTTTCTAACTTTTGTTGCTACCTACAGATCACAAACTTTCTTTGCAACATAATGATATATTATGATATAATGATATATCTTTCTCATCCCCATCCCCATCCTCCCTCCCCACTCCTCTGCCCAAGCAGCAATGTCCTAGACTACATATGTCCTTTGTTTAAGAATGCTTTAAATCTAAAAACATTTTGCCAAAGAAGCAACAAGAAACTACAGGCTGAACTTTGCCATGTGCTTACCACTGATCAAAACAGTTAAAAATATCACTTTTTAAAAAAAGTTTTTAAAAATGGGTAGGATAGACAAGCTATAGTTGGTATTTAAGGAAGGTTTAGGCAGAGATCAGTGAGGGATAGGTTTTGTTAATATGATTGGTATATATGTTGACTAATATTGCTTATTTAATTAAAAATGTACATTTTCTGTATACATGATAATTCTGTGTCTGTAAACTTTCCTGAACATATTTTATATTTTATTTTTAATATTTAAAACTCAGAACAACAAGATGAGATAATAAAAAAAGCAGAAAGCAAACAACAGAACTTTTTGGCAGAACTGGAAAGTACTATACATTCTTTGGAAGATACAAAGGTAGGACTTCACAATAGTTTAAGTCCAATAATATTGAATATAAATGAGAAATCCAGGATACAGTTTAAATTATTATGAATATTTCCATTTAGTAGAATATTAATTATAAAAACATATCACTACATATAAGTTGGAAAAATGTTTTTTTTTATTCTCTTTAGCATACTTGTAAGAATTTAGAAACTGAGTTACAAATTACAGTAAAAACATTAGCAGAAACCACTGAACAAAAGGAATTGATTATAAGAGAATTTGAAGAAACTAGAGTTCTGCATGCATCGGTTACTGATGGGTTCCAGATTGAAGTTTCTAATTTGAAGGAGATGCTATTGAAAGAAGAAAATAGGTAAAATGGTTTTCTGTGTAAATTTTAAAAGATAGTTGTGACAAAGGGAAAACATTAACCTCCATGTGAATAGGGCACAGCAGCAAAGTATGACTGATTTCAGACTTTGTCTGCGGGGCATAAAAGCTGCTTGATAAAGGAGCAATTATGGAGGTTGGAGAAGATCAAGGGAGATGGCAGATTTTTTTATTTTTTATTTTTGCTTTGATTTATATGCCGCCCTTCTCCGGAGACTCAGGGCGGCTTACAATGCGTT
>JANHZT010003440.1:106143-130955 GCA_032468215.1 Stegonotus admiraltiensis | reverse complement strand
ACGATCCCAGCTGAATTGCCTGATCATCAGAGGCTTTTAAAAGCATTTTTTTCTGCACCCTCTTCGGCCGAAGAGGTTATAGTAAAAATGCTTTTAAAAGTAAAAACAAAAAAAAAAGTTGGCTACGCCTACCCAGTCATATTACCCACCACCACCAAGCCGACGCCCACAGAACTGGTAGTAACAAATTGTACAATTCACCACTGGGTGAGACAGTAATACGTTTGGACTTTTTGTTCAAACTGATTTCCTGATTTCAGAGAGTTAAATATGGGAAGAAAGGAAGTACGATGCAACCATACAGAGGTAGGAAAAATAACGTTTCTTAGTGACTGCTCCAAAGAAAATGGGAACTTATTTATATAACTTTTCTTTTTCCTTTATTTAACCTACTTTTCACACATTTTTATCTTTTCTTTTTCTTATCTTTACTTCATAAAAATTTAATAGCATGTAGCCTTTGGCCATATTTATAAGTGTAGTCTAAATCATTTGGAGAATATTATGATGTAACTTGTGCTGTTTGAAGTACATTCATTGCAAAATTATATTCTGCTCAATATTGTACTTCATTGTTCCTCTTTGCAAGTTTCTGTTAATATTAAAAATAGTAGCCTATCAAGCAGCACTGTTTTCATTTCTAGGCAGAAAATGTTTGTGTAGGCAAAAAGCTTTTTATAGATCTACAAATTGGTAGTAGAAAGGTAATTCTAGGTTTTGTTTTTGTGATTATTACCAAAATTAAAAGAATTGCTCTCTTGTAGTCTAGTAAATCTGTGTCTCAAATCTACGTCATATGAAACTTGAGTCTAATTAATATACAAATGGATTTTTCTAATACCTTCTGAAACAAATGTCTGCTTTACCTATATTTTTCTCTTAATTGTTTTTTTTAAGAAGATAAGTTTGTACGTCAGACTTTTGATCATCTGTATTTTTAATAGCCTATATTTATAGATTTGGTTTAAGTGAAAGATGGGCAAGTCATACATTAACAATTACAGTTCTGCACCTTTTTAAAATTTGATGCAACATTAACAAATCATGATAGCAAAAATGGTAAAAGAGGCCTTATATTTTTATTAATGCAATTTGTATGGGACTGCCTTTGTAAACTTCAACTCTTAAGATAATATGACCGCTGGGTAGTTTTTCAAAATTTCAGTGTGGCAGTTTTCATTTCTCCTGTATGTAAGCTTTTGTGGTCATAATCTTTTTTGTACTTTCTCTGTTGGTCTACATGAAACATATTTTTGAAAGTACAGTGTAAGATCCACTAGGTATAGGTCTTCTTGAACTTTAAGAAGCTACTCAAGACAATTATATTTTCTTGTTTTAATTTGCTGTCCAGTTTCTCTATTTACCCTTAAGTCTATGGGTATTTTATATTGTTGCTTAAAATATTTACAGTTGTTTGGCTTACCTTTAATATAGCCTGATGAAGTAATACAAAGAATATGCCCAAAACGTTAAGTTTATTTGTTATGACTAGGAAACTATTAAGAGTCTTTTCAAAGATTAGTTTTGAAAGTGGAGATTGAGTTAGACCAAAATAAATGTATATTTAAGACCAAAAAGAAAAAAAAATATTTTAATCATGACCAGTTGTCGTTCAATATCAACATGCTGAGGTTGATGTATAAATAACCATACAATAATATATAAATTTACATTACTCTTTCATGATTACTTGGGTCATGCTTGCATCTTGCTAACTATGAAGTTTATAGTATTCAGCCTGATAATCTCAATTCATTTTATCTTATGGTCTCAAATACAAAAAGACGGGCTTGAAATAAAATTCTTAATAAATGAATAATCTGGCCATTAAATTGTACATACAATTAATTTGGTTTTTATTATAGCTTCTTTTTATTTTTATAGATGTCAGAAGACCTGGCAAAACAATTAGCTAGTTATAAAGCTCAGTTACAGCAAGTTGAAGCTGCTTTGACAGGAAATGGAGATAATGAAGATTTATTAAAACTCAAGAAAGATTTGCAGGTGAGAACTGAGAAGAAATAAATTTGCTAATTGAATGTTTCCTATATAGAGGAGAGCTCTGCAAAATTGCATTTGACTGCTGCTGAAGACCATCTGCTAGGAGACTAGTAGATGTCTTTGTGAAGTTGGTTAGCCACTATGAGAACAGACTGCTGGACTAGATGGTCCAGGGGTCCAAACTAACAGGGAACTGCTTATGTTTTTATGTTTGTTATAGTAGTTTCTTAATCAGAATGTGTTCCAAAATAAGATTAAGGCTTAATTAAGTATAAAGTAGTAAATTATTATGTAAATATAAGTTTTTTCTTATGGATTAAATTAGCTTCAGAAGAACTAGGGCTATCAACTGCTTAAAGGGATTGTAGTCTACAATCACATAAGTATGGTTATAAATAAAAATATTTTGAAGTCTGGTTTAGTATACAAAGTCATTTTAAAGTAATTTTCTTCTGTGTAAGAGCATATTGAAAACACATTTTAAGCTAGTATTTGCCATCTTTCTGATCTATTTTTAATGAGTCATTTTTCATATTTTCTTTCTTGAGTGTTAAAATATCCCCAGTACTATCCTACATCAGTCAGTTAAGCAGGGACTGTTTAATGTGTGATGTGTTCACCAAGGGAAATATATTCAAATGGTAAGGTTCTGAAATTACATAGGCTTTGTGAGTTCTTTGCAAATTGTTTTTTTAAATTTATTTATTATTTAGTTATTCAACGGTGACTAACATTTGAATTAATTGTAGTTCAACTTCAGTGTGCATAAAAACATAGGGTGAGAGTCATAATAGAGTATTTTTTTTAGTAAGAAAGTAATAGTGAAGACAAAATTATTTAAATATTCTTTAAAAATATTCTGTTTAAATCCACTTTTGCATCACAACCTATTCCTCCCCCCCCCCTTTTCATTGGGTCAGATTTGGTCAATATTTCAAAAACGGCTCTTTGACGTTTAATTTTTTTCATGCATGCTTTTCCCAAATTGTTATCTTTTAGGAAAAAGGTGCACAAATCTTGTGATATTCTTCACTCTCTAAAATAATAACAGGAATCTCTGATCCCTGCTGAAAGAAAGCTAATTATTTCATTGGAATTAAAGCTTGGCAAAATATGCCACTTTTAATCATTACAGTTTAACCAATACATCAAATAAAACAACTTTAATTGAAATCATTGCATTGGAAATAAGCAAAAGGACCCAATAAAATTTAAAGCCTTATTTTTGATGAGAAGGGTGACCTATTTGTTTCATAATTGGTAAAAGCTGGGTTTCATTTTGAAAGCAGTCAGTCTAACTCAAAAATTGGGGAAAGGAAGAAAGAAATAGTTTGTATTGCCTTAAATCAGTTCTGCTACAGTGCTGTTATTAATGTTTCAATTTTCAGAAAGTTGGCAAGTTACAAGTTTCTTTATATTCTCTCCCAACCCAGTGACAGTGAGATAAGTCCAATATTGACATTTCCCTTTTGGATTGATTCTTGTAAATATCTCCCCCACTCCTGTAATAGGTCAGAGTTTTGCATAGAAGCCTTGGATCTTCAGACCTGGTCAATCCTTCTTTAAAAAAAACAAACAAATGCAGTGGGTCATTCACAACCTCTGGGCTGCAACCCACACTTTAAGAAACACTGGTGTAGATAAGTAGCTCCAACATAGCCGGACCCCACTAGTTGTGGAAAGGTTATGTTGTGTACCTTCAGTGGATAATGATAATCTCTTAAAAATGCAGGTACAATGGTTTTTTACAGATGTTCTATTTAAAACTATGTTTTAAAATTTTTTATGTGACATACACACACACATATACATACACATACAAACTGTATTTTTCGCTCCATAATACACACTCCCCCACCTCCCAAAAGGTAGACGGTGCCGGTCCTTTGGTGAATAGTAGCTGGGCGGCGGCAGCAGGGTCCTTTTACAGTGCTGAACCCTGCCTCTTCTGTCTTTGTCATTGCCCGCAACTTCTGTCTCTTTTCCGCAGTGCAGGAGTCAATAGGCAGAGCTGGCTCATGAGAGGACACCTATCTGTGGTCCTCTCAGGCTCCACCAGATTTTTTTTTCTTGTTTTCCTCCTCTAAACCTAGGTGCATCTTATGGTCAGGTGCATCTGATAGTCCGAAAAATATGGTGTGTGTGTATTTATATGTATGTATGTATGTGTGTGTGATGTACTAATTTAGGCAGTTATGTTTTTAAGTTTCCATTTTTAGCCTTGTAGTGTTACTAAAAGTTCATTTATGCAGAGTTATACAGTCCAAAATACTCTGTGGCTAACATAGTTGGTATCATAATTCATCTTGCAGAGATTGTGTCCATTTGAAAATTTACAAATATTTTTAAAATCTTGCATTTAAAAGTTTGATTATTCCTACTTTAGCACAGAATCTGGAAATCCCAGTTCTTTTACCTATTTTATTGAAGTATGTTTTGCATATATTAAAACTGTATTTTGCTGCTTCCTGGAATATATAGATATTTTGCGCCAGTAATTATTTTTAATAAAAAATGTAAAAAAAAATCAACCCAGAAAATGTTTCTTATTCTTATTTCTTATTCTTTCTGCTTTTATTGTATTAGCTGAAATAAAGCCCTTAAAGAGATGCAGCTACTTTAAGGGCTGCAGACGAGGGCTGTATTTGCTATCTCGTTGACTTTGCGGTACCTTTTAGGGATTGACTTCGAAATATTGTACTGTAAATAAAGTCTGTATGTGCTTTTCAGACTGTTACTGTATACACTGTAATTGGTAAATACTTTTCAAAAGTTATGGGAATAGAGGGAGATACTTAATGTTTAAATTGTTGCTTTTTTCTGCCATCAGGAAGTTATAGAACTAACTAAAGACCTCCTTTCAACACAACCTTCAGAAACTCTTGCAAATTCTGATAGCTCTGCGTCTGCCCTCCCCAGTCACACTTGGAAAGTTGGAGACAGATGTATGGCAATATGGAGTGAAGATGGACAGTAAGTGTAGAAAACAAACTTCTGTACAGTTACATGAAATAATACAATTTCATGGTAAGATACTTCCCTTTGGTTTATATTCTCCCCGTCTCCATCATGGTAAACACCAGCTTGGCAAAAATAGTAATGTGCAGTAGTCAGTCCTGGTGACTTTTAAATTATAATTTGTCATCAGCCAGCATAATGACCAAAGTATGGAGAGTACCAAGATGAGGATGGCTAGTTAAAGGGAGTGCAGGTATAAATATGTATCTTAAACAAATATGTTATTTGGGAATATATAATGTTAGTAAACTCCAATTTTGCTTAGTCTATAGTCTATATTAGTACAATCTGTAATAACTTAAAATTTGGAATACAGTAATCAAAATGGAGTGATAATGCTTTTCATTACTAATTGAGAGGAAAATGCTAAGAATATCATTTGGAGAAAAAAATGGAGCTTTGGGAAAAGAGTAATGCATATAGAAGGGAAGAAGCCAAAGAAGAATCTGCTGTCCATACCAATCTTTCTTTCTTTATAACGAACACATTTTTTTAAAGATGAGAGGATTGGGCTCAGAAATGGCAGATTACTTTGTTTACTGTTACGTTCATATAGAAGACTGTTACTTTGGTAAATGTCTTCTCTCTGTTGCTTTGGAGCCGTTATAAGGGCTCAGTCCTTCTGCGACTCCCAGGTAGTCCTAAACTTACAACCATTCATTTATAACCATTCAAAATTACAACGGCACTGTAAACAGTGACTTACAACCAGTTCTCATGCTTACAACTGATGTAGCATCCTTATAGACATGTGATCAAAATTTGGGTCCTTGGCATCTGGTATGCTACATTTGCAGTAACCCAGGATCATACAACAGTTGCAGTGTCCTAGAACCATGTGATCCCCCACCTGCAATCTTTCCAATTGGCCTCTGACAAAGTCAATGGCAGAAGTCTGGTTCACTTAACAACCACATGATTCAGTTAACAACTACAGTGATTTGCTTAACCATGTCAAATAGTTGTAAAATTGGGTGTGACTCACTTAACAATTGCCATGCTTAACAAGGGAAATTTGGTCTCAGTTGTGGTCATAAGTTGAGGACTATCTACATTGTAGGGAGCAGACATATTTGAAAGCATCAAACCAGATCTCTGACAGGATTATTTATGTCCTCCAAAATAATTAAGGAAGGGAATACTGCAGCTAGAGAGTATTCTTTTTACAATAATAGACTGGCTTTATGATGGATTAGCAAAAGGCAAGCTTTGATTTCTGAGCTTAATGCTAATGTTAATGAGCTGCCTTTTTAGTGGCATATGGAATTCTTCCATCTGAAGGAAATTACTGTTTTTTTCATTTTATTTATTAAATATAATATGCCACCCATCTTGAATCCTTTTCTCTCAACAATAACAATTCTATTATGTGTTGGTTTCCATTTTTGTTGCTTAGATGCTTATGATGCTAAACACAGTTTCACTGTTCAGTTTCCTTATGGCCACTGAAGCATAGACAGCATTTGCAGTTACCAAAAGCTGCAGAGAGTGTAGTGTCAAGTGTCACTCTAGTGTGTTGAATTAAACTGTTTAGACTTTTGAAATGGTTTAGTGGAGTAGGAGAGAAAAACTGGTGCTTTGCGGAGTTCAAAATGAGAATGACTTGATTTGGGAGTAGCCAAGATTTTTCTGGGGCTGAAGTGGGCTGATTTTTTTTGAAGCTAGAGTCCATTTTGACCAGGACAATTTCTGCAACCTTAACCAAGACCAGATAGTCTGTACAATTCCTCGGGTACTCCTGAGAGCAAAAAAAATGATATTACAGCCAGTTAATCTAGTGGTTAAGGCACCACACTAGAAACCAGGAGGTTGGATTATAGTCCTGTTTTAAGCATGAAAACTGTCTGGGTGACTTTGGACTGGTCACAGACTCTCAGTCTAATTCACCTCACAAAGTTGTTGTGAGGAGGAAGATAGGAAGGAATATTAGTATGTTTGCCACCTTGAGTTATTTATAAAAGAATAAAATAGAATATAAATAAATTACGGAATCAGTATGCAGTTTGGAGTGTGAATTGTACACTTACAAAATACGTGTATACGTATTTTAATATATGATTATATTAGATTATTTTGAGTCTTAGGTGATGTGACTGAAAAAAACTTGATAACCACCTTTATAATTTATATTATTGCCACTAATAGATCACAATTATTGTCATGATTTTCATAAGTATGTTCTTTGAATATCGATAATTCTGTCTTTATTTTTAGGAAGAGATGTGTCATTGGGATAGTTGTTAATTTAGAGTTTAACAGTGCAATCATATACATAACTGCTCAGAAATAAATCCTATTTTATTCAATAGGGTTAAGTTCAATATGAGTTAACTCATGCTGAGAAAGTAAGTGTAAATGAATGTCATAAAATAATAATGTAATGTAATCATTGCATGTTTAAGTTTTGCAGGGTTGAGTCTTAAACCTTTACTCACATGCTTACAGCCATGATATCTTTACAGGTGTTATGAAGCTGAAATTGAAGAGATAGATGAAGAGAATGGTACAGCTGCAATCACGTTCTCAGGATATGGTAATGCTGAAGTCACGCCTCTACTCAATTTGAAGCCTGTGGAAGAGGGAAGAAAAGCAAAGGAAGATAGTGGCAACAAGCCTATGTCCAAGTAAGTGATGGAAATTGTTTCTATTGTTTAATGTGTGGTATCAATCTAAAAAAAAGTACTGTAATTGAAATATTGTTGTTGGGTATTCTTATTCAGAGATTACATATAGATAAGTGTTAACATATTTTTTTTAAAAAAGAAACCCAAACCTATGTAGGTACTCAGGCTATATATGTAGCAGACTGTGCTGAGTCTTGAATAATTAAGCAGGATAATTTGGACTGAATTTATGGCTGCATGAGGCAAAGTAGAATCCCCATGAATCACCTTCAAATGAACAGGGAAAGTTCATGAATTGTTTGCAGAACTGCAAAAGGACTGCATTGCTCCATGTCTTTATAATACACAGTTTCCACCCAGAAACTATTGACACTATGGAGGCCTGCAGTGTGTTGTAAGTTACATCATTATGTAACATTGGTGCTGTTCTTTTTGCCGCCACCTCTATTCTGCCATAGTGCCAGGTAGACATTGAGACCTGTTGAAGGGCATTTCCTTTGGAAGCTGGTTGCAGCCACCCAAGCAAACTTGTAAAAACTATACAGTTGTTGCCCGCTGCAGTGCATTAATCTTCTCCAAAGAGCCATGAGGTTTCCCCTTAGAAAACTCCACTCTTAAATCACCAGTTCCTGATATAGGAATCCATTAGCTTTGTCAAGGATATGAGTGTGGATTGGGAAGAGAAAATCCTTATTGTCATCTCCATCACTTCCATCTCCTTCTTTTTGTAAAGATTTCTTTTTTATCAAATACCGTAACATAAATAGAAGTTGGCAAAATTTAACCAAATAGTAAGCTGCTATTACTATAATCACTTTTTAAAAATAAAATAAATCAGCATTTAAGAAACCTACCTGTAATTTTTCTACATATTTCTTTAAAATTAATTTTCATTATTTCAGTAAACATATGTAACAGTGAACAAATCTCATGCCATCCTGTAGAGGTGTAAAGAAGTTTCAGCCATTTGTGATTTTTTTTTCCTGTTAATCAGTGGATGGCATACGTTTTACATTAAATCAAAACAGGCATCTTCTACTTTGGTACTGTGAATGTGCAGCACCTAAATACAGGATTATGTTGACTGTTTAAATCAGCCTTCTGTAATCTGATTCTGCCTGAGGATAATGGAATTTATTCCAGGTTCAGAAAGGTTGGACTATAACATATACTGTTAGCTGTAAGGCTTGTGTTTGCTGTATGACTGAATTTTTTAATATGAATTTGATGAATAAAATAAATCCTGTAACTCTCAACCAGGATTAAGTATTTTCTATACAAAAGTGCTTTAGGCTTGTGAAAAAATTTATTTACCTTGGAATAAATTTTGAGTTAGTTCTAGAGTTATTCCATTTGCAAGAAGCAAGCTAATTTCAGCTAACTTCTAAAAGAGCTGTGTTAGTAGTGTATGAAAGTAGGATTGCTGTGCTTTATTGAAACTTGCAATGCACAGATTGCTTTACAGAAGGAATGACAGCACTCTCTGCAGCTGGAGAATGAAATAGGCGTGGACAGCTGAAGCCCATTGTACTGAGAGTTTGTCTTTACATTCACCTAGTCCAAGGTGAGACTCTCTTAATCAGTGTATCCTTGCTTTTGTCTACATGTTCTGAGAATAAAAGTGAATTTATAACAAATTAGGTTAGGTAACTAGGTTATGAACTACCTAAGTAACTTCAATGACATTTTACTTTTTAGAAAAGAAATGATTGCTCAGCAAAGAGAATATAAAAAGAAGAAAGCTTTGAAAAAGGCTCAGCGTATCAAAGAACTAGAACAGGAACGAGAAGATCAGAAAGTCAAATGGCAGCAATTCAACAATAGAGCATATTCAAAAAACAAAAAAGGCCAGGTGCGTATATGATGCATCTTAGTGTATTGGAGGTATAGAGTTATGACAACCAAGTTGCTGTGATGGTCACCAGGCTGGAAATCGGAGCGTGACCCCTAGTTCTTATCTTAGGCACAAAGAACCAACTAGGTTACTTTGGGCCAGCCATTCTCTCTCAGCCTTATAAGAAAGGAATGGTAAACCATTTCCTGAAAATCTTTCCAGAAGAAATATGAGGGATTTCGTAATAGTATTTTTCATACTTTTAACAGTTTGGGGTAATTTGCAATTTTACAAGATAAATTAATAGAAAACTTAAAGATGCAGGTTTATAAAGCTTTAGGGCAAAGAGGTAGGCAAAATATTTTGAATTCCAGTAGTTCTGAGACTAAAATAGATGTGATCACCCCAGAGTTATTTGGTGTTTAGAATAGCTCTATAGTTTGAATTTGAATCCTGTTATTTTGAGTATAGAATATTTCCAAAATAATCAAAGCAACCTGTTCACAGAATATTTTGAATTTGAAATGTTTTGCATAACAAGGTTTTATATATGCTTTTATATAGCATATATAATATGCTGTTATAAACCATAATGATGTTTTGTGTATCTCAGATTGTTAAGTTTTCTGTGGCCCAGTTAAATATAATTTAATCAATCTCTTTGTATGGAAATAAGCCAAATAGATAAAATTTATATGATTCAGGAATGCTTAATCACTGATAAACTGCATTATTGATGTAGTAATTTATTTGTTGCATTTCAAATGTAATTAAAATTGAAATTTTAATTTGTTCCATAGGTAAAGCGGAGCATCTTTGCTTCGCCTGAGAGCGTTACGGGGAAGGTTGGCGTTGGGACCTGTGGAATTGCAGACAAACCTATGACACAGTATCAAGATACATCAAAGTATAATGTCAGACATTTGATGCCCCAGTAATTAAGGGGGATATTGTCATATTTGCAGGGCTTTACATTTATCTTTTTATTGTTATATTTTTCTAACAGTAAACAATTGGTGCGTAATGAAAATGGTGTTGCCATCACTTGGCTTTTGCTGGTACAAGCCTTAATTATTACAAATATTCAGATGACCCCGTTATTGTTTTAAAATTTTGTATAGATATGCACAAGTTAGAGTGTTGAAGAAATGCCCTTTGCAATATTTTGAAGCCTTCAATCTGATACAGTGTCTTTACTCAGGCACATACTGAGAATACTGCCAAGCAAAGATGTAATAAAATAATTATCCCATATTTTTGCTCTGTTTGATATCTAACAGTCCTGTTACCTTCCTACAAGAGCACTTGTTGTTTTTTATTTGTTCAGAAATAATTCAGTTGAAATATTTATTGGGATTTTACTCTGATTAAATATAGACTGGAATGTGCTGATAGGAAGGGTTTTTCATCTGAAAAAGCAGAACCTTAGACATACAATCTTGGAAAAGATAGCTAAACAGAATTTATGCTTAACAATGACTGTTTCCTCAAGATGAGGGTTTGGTCCCAAATCACACATCCTTTCATTAGTGCTGTGTGATTCTATATCCAATGGTTTAGCTAGCATCGAAATGTATCATAACTTCCTAAGTCAGTCCAAACCTGGTACAAGAACTTGGAGATTCCCCCACCCTAACTACATATGAGACCTTAATATTGAGTATGGAGTAGCTTAGAAACCTGCCAAACATTTTGTTATAGTTAAAAAAACTCATGACTGAAATTGAGTTTTCTTTTCTCTCTCTGGAGTGAAAAAATATTAGGAACTGGCTGATTTGTATTGCATTTCAAAATACCAAATTTTGTAAGTCTGGAAAAAAGCAGGATATCTCGTCAGAAAAAAACATGCTTAGCACTGGCAAACTGGAAAGTGTATTTATAGAAGTTAAAGTTAAGGATTTAGTTATGAGCTGCATAAGTTTTTCTCAGAAATTTTCAAGGATGGACTAGCACTTTAAAACTGGGAAATATTAATTATATTGGAAGTTATTTCCACTGAAAACTTAATGGCTTATTATGATGCAGTTACTTAACATACTGCAAAGAGTCATTTAGTGCTTAGGCAGTTTTACAGTTGATCCAGCTATACTTAAGTATAGTTGGCGGTGTCTCCCACAATCCAACTGTATTACTTTAGCTGAACATTCTTGATTTTATTTGGAAAACCATGTGTAAATGTTCTGGCATTCTTGTCTCTTCTGGATGAAATTGCTTCCCTTCGCTGTGTGTAATGCTTAGGGTAGTAATGACATATTTTAATCTTGCAAATGTGTTTGAGAGAAAAAGTTAATGTATAGCCCTGTATACAGTGTAGATAAATATTTTTGTAAAATATGGTGTTAATGAACAAGAGTGAATTTAGTTATTACTCTTATTAAATAATTCAGAAGTAATTCTTGCTCATTAATTTGACCGCCATTGCTTATGTCTGTTACTTTGTAGTTCCCTTTTGTAATTTGTTTTCTGAATTAAAATCAGGTAACATCAATACTTGTTGATACATTCATTAGTGAAAGTCTGCCAGTTTATCTGCATTTAAATCCATAACTAGTAGATTATAATCCACCTAGATTCTTCCCGTCAACAAAAAGGCAAAATAATTTTTATTACTGTGTTGATCTCAGTTTTGTATGTAACTTTTATTAAAATAAAGTGTTTAAAATCTGTTTGCTATGTCCCTAAAACCTTGTTAAAATGATTTGATATAAGTTGATATAGCATTACTAAAGAAGAGAAGAAATGGGTAATCCGGGTAGAAATGTGCTGGTTTTCCCATTTATGAGGAATGCTTATATAAAGGTATGGTATGTCCTGGACATGACTATATTTTGAGCCTTTGGGTACTAACTGAACAACCTAGTTGCAAACTTTGTTATACTATTTTATGGATAAATAAGTACCTTCTTTATTTGGGAAAAGTAGTTTTAAAAATACATAAAGCTAGAATTGTTGGAAAAGAACAAACACAAACTGAATTCACTAAAGGAGCTTAGGATCTGAGTCTGTAACTAATTCTTGTATCCAGAATAGGTCTTGAGCTATTGCTTCTTACAAAATTTTATTATATCTTGGAAACCACTTCAAAAGCAACTTGTGATTCATCATGAAACTTGCTCCTCTGAGAATGCTGAAAAAACAACAACTTGTAATTAATCTGTGTTATAGGTATTGAGCATGCAACCCAGCATGGGCAGGAACGTCCAGCACAGATGATGCTGCACCCATGTGAAATGCTAGGTTGTAATTCTCAAAGCATGTGAGCACTGGAGTTAAGCACTGTTGATTGTGTTTTGGGAACTTCTATTAATATAGGTCCATGATGGCGAACCTATGGCACGTGTGCCAGAGGTGGCATGCAGCACCCTCTCTGATAGCACATGAGCTGTCGCCCTAGTTCAGCTCCGCTGTGCAAGCTCGCATGCTTCCTCCCGGCCATCTGGTCTTCGGTCTCTGCCGTGCATGCGGAGGGAGGCACATACACAGGGGGCAAGGGGCATGTGGGGAGGCAGTGCGTGCATGAGCAGGGTGCATGTATGGGGGCCGCATGTGCATTGAATTTGGGGGGTTTGTGTGTGCTTTGGGCACTCGGTCCGCAAAAGGTTAGCCATCACTGATATAGGTGATACCAGAAAGTAGAAAAGTAACAAACTTATTTGAAATAAAATGTCATAAAATTTATTTATATATTTAAACAAGTTAATATAGATGGCCACAAACAAAAGAATTATGTTTACAATGATGAAAATGCAATAATGTTGTCAGCACCATCCCTGCACCATTACAGATAGAGAGATGCAATCAGCATTTCGGTATTGTTTTATAGACTAGCACTGGTCAATCTGCATATTAAATATTTATTGGGATGTTTTGTAGCTTTCAAATCCTCAAAAAATACCAGTTGGCTATAAAGTCAATATATAACTGCCATAGTTCAGGCAAGTTCAAAGGAATTGAAACAATGATAGAAGACATTTTAAAAGTGAGCTTTGCACTGAAGTTCATACGTGGTCAAAATATACAGTATTTGTTCAGGATACATTTGTTTGATTGGAATTGCATTCTCAGACTAGTGCAACATCATAGTACTATGTAGAATCACAGCACCATGTGATTTTCCCCTTTAAAGATTGCAAAAGAATTCCATAATTTATTAAAAACTGAAAGATTTCCTGATTTTTTTCTTCTGATAACTATCTGAGTAACATTATAGTGGCACAACCCTAATTTTTGCATTAGATACTGGCTAACATGATAGATAAAATGAGTGCATAAGATTTAAGGTCCTGCATTGTATTTACTTTCCTTCATAATAGCTACAAACTTAAATGCTAGTAAGATTCATTGCAATTTCATTAGCTTGTTTAAGTAGCAAAACAGTAAAAGCTTTTTTTTGTTAGGAATCAAGAAAATATCTTGGGTTTTCCAACTAAGATGTCATACTAGAATTATATCCTTTGCTATGAGTAGGTTTGAACATTACAAGCAGGGTTTATATACTTCGGTTTAGTAAGAATAATCTTTACAAATCCAAGATCTACATGGTGTGGTAGTTGAGGAAAAGAATACATGGAAAGTAATTTCTAGCAATTGTGATTTTAAAAAGCAAGTTAATGCAAGTAATATGATACTCAGTAAGTGCAGAATTGTGCACCAGATAATTTCAATAAAAGCACTGTCAGCACGCAGAGTAGTTTTGTCTGTAAAAATAACTATCTTGCTATTTATTTGAACTATATATTTATTGTAATAGGTAAACATTGTATACATACATAATGCTAGCTTGCCATCCCCTTGAAATGTACTCCGAATGGAGCTTAAGCAATTTAAAACAGCCAGCAAGCTACTATGGAGAAAAAAATGCCTGCATATATTCCCCTCATTATGACCAATTGCAGCTTTGTATACTTAATAAATTAGCTGAAATTGGTAGAGTTGGATCCAGTAAATTGGCTTTCATCTTCCTGACTTGTTTGCTATGTGTATTTGAATACTATTAGGAAGTAGCCTAATGAAGCTCCTTCATGGGGGTTTAATAATTTTATTATTCTATGACTATATTTTTAGGGATCATTGTATTTGGTTTCTTAAGGTTTTTTTCCTGATAGAAATAAAATATACAGTGGTTAGAGTTAAGGATGTTCAAATTATTTGTAGTCATGGGGTCTTATTCTGTTGGTATTTATCTGCCTTATTGTTTCAACATTTATAGATACCCTAAATAAAAACACAGATTAAGTGAGCTGATCAGTGCATGCCATAGACTCATAGCTATAACCACTAGAAAATCCTGCCAGACTATTTCTTCAGACTATTTCTGCCAGACTGTTAATAAATTCAACCTTTGGCATAGAACAGGATAGTAATTATTTTTGAAAGCTTCTAAAGGCAGAACCATTGGCTCATATCTTGAAAAATTGATCAGTGTATTTTTTTAGTCACGTTGTCCAGTGCTAATGTGAACTGGCCCTGAGATACAAACTCCTGCTTATTTTGCAGACAAGATCTACTGTTTGCAGTGTTAAATTCCTAGAAGAACATTTCAAAACAAAACCCTGTATTGTACATGTTATTACAGGATGGGGAAGAATACCAAAGATGATAGCAATATCTGAAGCACAAGGAAACATTTACATAATAAAGTGAGGTACTTCCAACTGATATTATCTAGAACTACTTCAGTATACTGTATTTATGTCTTAGCTATTTTTGAAAAGATGTGCACAATGTTTAAGGGATCTTTAGAATCCCTTAAAAAACTTTTTAGCATATGTCAAGCATTCTTTATATGTTTTCCGATTTGACCAGCTAAATAATGCAATCAAGATTCTAATGAGTAAAACAGCTGCAAAAAATAAAATAAATTCCGGTAATGCTGACAAATCTTTTTTTAGTATTCCTTTTTTTATAAGGATATGTCAGCCAGTATAGACAAGGAAATGAACTCTTCCAAATTATTTTTTTGTAATTTGGATACCGGTGGATATTATATTTACCAACTGATGTAGGACAGGTACTCCTCAATTTACAAGCACAATTGGGAACAGAACTTTAATCACTAAGCAATGTAGTCATTAGTGAGTTGCATCTGATTTTATAACCTTTTTGCTGTGGTAATTAAGCAAATATGTCTTCCATCTTGACTTTGCTTGCTGGAACCCCCTGGGAAGGTTGCGAAGGGCAATCACATGACCCCAGAAGACTATAGTTGTCCTATATAAGTGCTGGTTGCCAAGTGTCCAAATATTGCTCACATGACTGCATGAACACTGCAATGGTAAGTGTGAGGGCCAGGTATAAGTCACTTTTTTCAATGCCAGTGTGACTTTGCTTAGTCTTTAAATAAATAGTCATAAGGTTAAAAACTACCTGTACAGAGTGAGATAAACAGAATGGATATGTCTGAATGAAAAGTGATTTAACTATTGCTTCCAGTTAAGTCTGTTTAATAAACTCCTAAAAAGTGTTGACCTGATTAACATATACCAAATGTTTCTGCTTTCTGAAGCTTTTACTTCCTTACTTGTCTTTGCTTCTTTTATTTCACATAAGTATATAGCCCTATTTCCACTTTTTTGGTATATGCCCAACTGAATTGGTATATGGATATAACTGAATTCCCCAATTCTTCTGTACAAGGAGACTAAAGAGAGAGAGAAAAAAATAAAAGCCAAGGCAGGTTTCAGGATTCTAAAAATCAGAACTTTTAAATAATTAAACTTGTTGGTAAAACAAGTTACAATATCCTAGAATTTAGCTTTAAAAACTTTTTAAAAAGTTAAATTTAGCCCACTAGTTTGATCCAAGATACCATAAAGGAAAAAGTACCCAATAGCCTGGATTACATAGTAAACCCTTCCTTTGACTCATTTTTGAAGTAACAAATTTTTCATTTGGACTCTTATAATTTATCTAATAAACTGAAGTTTTTACTGCAAATTATACCATTCACATAGATTGACACAAATGATGTAAATTTGGATACAGAGGACACCTCTCCAAATAATCCATAAAAAACATCCAATATACATATTTAAATAAAATGTATATAAATTCTGTTTCAGTCTTGGAAATTTTCACTTAGTAGAACTAAGAAATACAAAACATCTCAGCCTGAAGCAGTGTAAGCCATATGGACAACAATTTTACTTGCCATAAGTGAAAATTTAATAACTTTATAGGAATCCTGGTTTTCTTTTTGAATGTAACAAGTATAAATGCCCTCTTGCATCTTTATTTTTCATTAAAATACAGAATCATTCTTCTCATACACACAGTATTGCCAAGTAGAAGATAAGGGCACAGATTTGGAATGATGTATCAGTGAATGTGACTTTTTCAGATCATACTAGAATGGCTGTCTGAACTGCTTATTATAAAAGCATAGCATGTAAGAATAGCATTTCTTATTCAGCCTTTTGAGGTGGCTAACATCAAGATGCATAGATGATTTTGAACTGGTGGCATTTTTTTTCTCTCCAAAACTAATGCCACCTTCAGAAGAGATTTTCCAAAGCAGAAAAATAGGGTTTGCCTCAGACTGCCCTGCTTGGATGCTGATACAACCACTCCCATTATATAAAAAAATTACCCTGCATTTTAAATGCAAAAGTGTATACAACCTCATGTCTGAATCTAAGGCTTAATTTGATGCAGATACAAATGGGAGTAAGTCCCATGGAACATAGCCGGATTTATCTCTAAGTAAACTTGCATAGGATTATATTCCAAACCAGAATCCAATTTTTGTATGGTGGAAAAAATAATATACAAGGTTGTGAATTGAAGATAAGGAACAAATATAACATCCCAAAACGTAAAAGGCTAATGAAGGATATGGTTTCACATTTATGAAAAATATATAGTATGTCCTCACAATAGATTATGACAGGCTGGCTGCAGTACACCCTACTCAATAAATGACCTAACACTTTTTTTCCACTTTGTCAAATGGAAAGAGTATTATCTCCAGAGATGTCTATCCTGATTATAGTTTCTTATTTACCAAGTCAAATACACCAAAGAAGGTTATGAACAGAACAGAACAGAACAACAGAGTTGGAAGGGACCCTTGGAGGTCTTCTACTCCAACCCCCTATTCAGGCAGGAATCCCTATACCATTTCAGACAAATGGTTGTCCAATGACATCAGGTCAATGATTAAATGTTTTTGCATTAGGACTAAACATAATTTATTGGGAATGAATTGGTGTAGAATCATTTTTACATGATCTTAATTTAAGATAGTATTAATCAAAGCTGTGCATTCTTTGAGGCAAACTTTCCAGACTTTAAGTCAAGGTTGTTTCTTCAGCCTTTTCCTGAAATGATTTTCTCATGCAAGCCACTATATCAGGCTTCTCATCAGGTTCCTGCCTGTCCCTTGTATTGATAGTGTGTTAGAACTAATTATCTAGCCCTGCCTTTCTAGTTCTAACACACTTAAGACCCAGTGGGCTGGTGAAGACACCATTAAAATTTGAAGTTAGGCCTCTCTGCTTAGAAAAAATGCACTCTTTTAAGTAAGTTTCTGCAGCTGAATTCACAGAAACAAGTTTTTTGTTGGGATAAGAAATCGTAGATTGGGAGTGACAGCCCATTTGAGTTTCCAGTGATCATTCTTGCAATCCCACCAAACTGCACTAAGACACTAGCCAAATTAATAGGCTTCAGAATTTTAAAAAGTTCTTACTGAAATCTTTACGCTCATGAACTAAAACCATTCCTATTTCAGCCACTAGAGGGAGAGATTACCATATAAACTGGTGTTACTTAGTTTTAGTTCCATAGGAGAGAGATGTGTAACTGCAACCAGATTTTAATGAACAGAAGAATTAAAACCCCAGCTATGAACACACTATAAAACCTGGCAGCATGATGTCTCTAATACATGACACAGGTCCTAAAGTGGTAGGTTATACAATATAATAATAGCTCTGGGGTAAATGCCTAACACATTGGAGTTAAATCACACAACATAACAGTACTGAGACAAGATCTACAGGAGAAGTCATTTGGGGTATCTAATCACATGGCCAATGGAGGGGTTTTTTTTCAGGCACAAACAACATGAGTATTCTAAAGTCTCATGAGTGACCAACATGGCAGAACAAACGTATTTCAGATACAGAAATGTTTAATGGTATTAAAGTGCTACTATTAAGCAGAAACATATGCTAACATTTAAACACAATTCCACTGTACTGCTAAATGAGGTTATTTTGTTTTATTTTTTTTTGTCACCCAGTCCTATCTAAACAATAAAATTAAAGATCTACAGGACTGAAATTAACAACCAGTAATTATAATCAGCAATAAGTTATGAGTTTATAAAGCATTTTTTTTTACTTTTCAGTTTTTTTCCCTTAGTAATTGGGGGACAGGCAAATTACTACCCCTCCCAAACAAAATCCTCAAATAAGTGTCATAAATGAAGTCTCAAAATAAAGAATAAAGTTTAAACTTGGTAAAGGAACAGTAATAAGTATCTCTGTGGTTAAAAAGCTTAAAGAAAAGCAAAGACCTCAAAGTGCAGGTTAGAAAATTCAAAATAAAAACAATGGTAAAAACATTGGATACAATCTTATTCTTTAACTGCAAAGCAACAACAGTTTCTGCTCAGGAGATATTGGAATCAACCTAGCAGATTGTTAAATTGAGATGCTTCTTAGCTATGGACCCAAGATTATATTAGGAATCCAGGTGCCAAAGTCTGCAAAGGGAATCCAAAAGGTACAGCCATCAAACCCAAGAAGGAGTCCCTGTTCCTCTTGTGCATGGCAGCAGGAAAACAAGTCCCTTTCAACTGGTGTTAATTATAAAAGAGATTTGCAGGATCATGCCTAGGAGATCTAAAAATACATTGTCACGTATAGGTTATCTCACCCAAACAACTTTTACAAATGTTCATCAAAATAATTTGCAAAAGAAAAAAAAATAGGTCACTGTGGCTCAGAATGGAGACTTGTGTCTTTTCTGCACATCATCGCTTGTTTTACAGGTTGGTCTGTCTCTCACCCTCTATCAGGAGAATCATTCTAGCTCAGCCACTGAATCCAGAGCATGGTTGCACCTGTGGTGGCCTGCTACAACTCAATAATCTAGTGGTAAAATCATACAGCCCATTTCTTGCCTTGAAACCAAGTCCAGCTGAAACATTGAGCTATAAGCAGAACATTTTGCTATTATTACATTTCTCAGATGATAATGATCAAAGATGGCTAGAGATACCCAGTTAATAAAAGATGCTGACTGGACTAACTTTTGCTGGTGAGGCTACAGGAAAACTATCTGCTTAGTTATATTGAAGAAAAACAAAATTTAAAAAAATTGAGGGAATTTAAAGAAATTTAAAATGGAGCTTTAAAAAAAACCAAACTTCAAAATATTGTGCAAATGCATTGGAAGTGGTTCATCCAATGAACTATATCACCTTGGCTACTTTATCCCATTATTTGGGAAAAACATAACAGCTACCCCAGATATGCTAGATTATCATAGATATTGGACATACTTTATATTATTTATTATTAGCACCACAAGGGTCTTGTAACAAGTTTGTTAAGTTTGAACATGACGAGGAAAAAAACCCAATGGTGACAAATTAAAAAGCAAGCACCTGAACAGCCAAGTTTCCCATCCAATCCATCTTTCAATATAGGTATCCATTAGTGATGGGAAAATCTCAGTCCAGCTATGTGTAACTGGAATGGTGTTCCTGGATTTGAAATTAACTGAAGTTTAACACTAAGTCAAAAATTTTGGGTTATGGTCAGTTAAAGACTAATTGGTTCCTCTGCTAGGTCCCCACTCTTCCATGGACCCATGGAGCTATTCTAAAGTTGTGTCTGTCCAAGCTTAGCTGTTGAAGGGTGGGTTGGGTAAGAAAAATACTGTATCTTAAGAGCTCTGCCATATGAAACTCAGTTGCCCCAAAGAAACCAGTTGCTCTGCTCTAGCACCAGGCTCTAGGAGGTGAAGGAGAGCTTGACACTAGCGCTGGAGTAACCCTCATCGCTCCCAATGCTCTGCAAGCTGCTGTGATCATCAATGTCACTTGTACTGGTTGTGCTGATATCATCCACGTCTCCATGGGAGAACTCTGTGCTTTCCACATCCACTTCAATTTCTTCTGAAAAAGAAAAAAAAAGAGCCCCAAGTTAGTATCAGAGCAAGTTTATTTAAGACCATCCCTGCCTGAAGCATCTAGATGAGGGATGTCAAACCCGCTCACATTGCGGGCCTTATTGTTTTTTGCCTTCGTGGGGTGGGCGTGACCTGCATGGGCCATATCCAGCCCACGGGGTGCCAGTTTGACAGGCCTGATCTAGGTTCATTCCAGCCACATCCTGAGGAGTTATTGTAAAGTTGTGTGGTGAAATCTTTGAAAAAATGAAGAACAAAAGAGAGAAAAGTGCATTGTGATAGTGATAAGAATTTTGAAAGTATTACAAGAGATTGGACTGCGCTCATTTTTACAAATTTGTATTAATAGCCAGCTATTTGATTGCTAATTCAATATTTATATTTAGTCACTGTGCCTTGGATTAAAATGATAGATACCAATTCAATATTCTATACACGAATAGACCTCTCACCTACCCACTCAAACAGATTTCTCAGTCTACATTAAGGAGCATTACTGCACACCAAGATAGATTTGCTGTTCATATAATAAAATCTCTTTGAGTAGTTGAAGTTTTAAAGTTCCACATTAAGGATTTGAAGAAGTAATGCAAAATAATAGAAGATTATAGAAGGAAATCATGGATCATTGGGATTGTTTGTGAAACAGGAAGGGTAGTGTTGCCTAAATTCTCTTGATTAACTGAGTTTTCTATTCCAGTAAAGCTTTAGCCTCTGTTGTTGCAGTGTCGTCTAGCTCTCTCAAAAGTATTCTGGATCTATGTAGACCCAGATGTATTTTAGGCCAAGAGTTAAGAATGGCTACAGGCCCAAGTATCAGTTTATCAGTTGCTCAAAGTAAGTAGAAATACTTTCTGAGCAGATTTTTTTAAAAAAATGTTTTTAAGGTGGTTAGGGCAGATGGTCTTAACAAAATCTGTAAAAATGCAGTGGCATCTGGACCCAGGTAAGCCCAAATGTATACTGTATTAAAAAAAAAAACCACCCCACATTCTTTTGGTTTATCGAGCATGGTGTCTCAACACTCTCGGAGGATAACAAAAACTTCAAGGGAAAACACTTACTAATGTGCATTTGATTCCTGAATCGAACATTCATCTAAAAAGCAGCAGCAATATGTCTTTCTGAGAAATTCATGTAAATGAATCAATGTTAAAATCAAATATAATAAGATGGGATATCATCTGACATAATTGTTGACTTCTCTTTTCCCTATTATCTCAGTTTGAGTATACCACCTGAAAGCAAGATATTTTATTATCCTAATTTCATAAAGCAAGGGTCCCAATATACTGTATAATTGTTAAGCTAAGAGAAGCCTCTAGCCCTATTCAGAAAGAGAAAGGGGGGAAAAAAGCCTACACATGTAAAGAAGTTCTCTCCTCACCCCAAAGGTAATCCTCTCCGTGTATTCATAGTAGGGGAAAGTCTTTGACTGTAGAATTATGAGCACTTTCTTTCCTGTAGGCAAGAGTCCTGTACTTCCATATTTTTTGCCAGTGCAGAATTCAGTATCCATACATAAAGACTTTTCCTACAGACATTTGCCTATTTGCATAAACGTTTTGAGCCCATGCCATTGATTTGAATAACTTTTGATGGGTGCAATGTTTACCATAAGCACTCTTTCATTTGAATGCCTAAGTTAAATTAAAGATAATTGTATTTATATCAGTCTCATAATTCTAGTGAAAGCTGTTTCTGGATAATGTGCAAATAATCTTGTGGTGTCTTAGCATTTATGCCTTTCCTGTCAAAAAAATCATGATAGTATCACAAGAAAATAAACTGTATCCAAATAGGTTTCTACTACATAGTAATTTGAAAGCTCTGCTAGAATAACATTAATGTTGTTTTTAACTATCAAGAAAATGGAATTTATATCTTGGCAAATTTGGAGGATTAAACAGAGGAGATGAGTACAAATGACAATTAACCAAGTAATAATATTCCAGGGTGTAACTACTTTGTAAGATAGTTTGTCCATTGCAGGTCTACCACATACATTTTTAATCATGTACAGATACGTCTTCATAGTTATGAAATACTGTACGTATGATTAAATTATTTTAAGTAGGTATATTGTAGACCTGGAAGTTGCTGATACTTGTACGAATTCAACCCAAATGGGCAAAACATATCAAATATATTTTAGACAGAGAGCAAAATTAAACAACTTTAAGATCTGTTAAATTTAATAGGGATATTAAAGACTCCTAAGCATCTATGAAAAATTTAGATGACATATGTTTCCAAACAAGAGTCACTCAAGTCGTGCCGCCTTCATGGCATCTGAATGAAAGTACCGTTACTCATAGATTGAAGCAAAGAAATTGTACAGAGCAAAGTGAACTGAACATTTTGTGTCTTTAACCAACATATGGAGGGATCAAATACTGACCTCGCTCTGAATCAGAGCGATCTGAGGACATGGTTGATCCAGTGCTGTCCATTCGTATTCGCTCTATGTCCTGAGGGCTTTGCAACTGTTCCAATCGCCGCTTTAGGAATCTTTGCTCTCTTTCCAGGTTCTCAAGCTGATGCTGGCTTCTCCTGTCGGCTTCTTCAAGTTTCTGCCATGATAAAAGATTGTTTTTCATTGTCTGGATTTCCCCAGCACTTTTTCCATTTTATTTACTAATATTCAGATCTTATTCTGAGAGCTTTGTCAGAAGGTAACTGGTGATCTTTATGACTACAGAGAAAATTGGAAATACGTTTTGGCAACTTTGGAGGATCAGAGATGAAGAATACGAATGATATATCACAGAATAATGTGTTGCTGTGTAATTATGTGTGAGATATATGCCCTTAAATGGCATCCTTGCAAGTAAGGAAAAGTAGTATCCTTACTCCCTACAAAAACAAGCAGTTTGTTTCTCAGTCCAATCTTAGAGTAATGAAGAGGAAAGGATCAAGTAGAGCATGGCTAGTTCTTTTCCATCACTGCCCACTCTCCATTCAGATAATTTAATAGGAAAAGGCATCACAAGTAAAGAAGCGTATGTACCTTCACCACTTAATTTATCAGCCATTTCTTTGAAGCAGTTCCCCATTTGACAGTCATTTATGTAATCTTCTGCAGACTCCTTTCATTACAGCTGGGAAATCTTACCAGGCCAATGCACAGGGTTTCTTGATGGCCAGCAAGTTGCATAACTCCAAGTCATCTCAGGCTAATACCATCCATTTAAGTAAGCAGGGTTTCCCTCCCTGCTAAGCTTGAGCTGTTCCAAAGTGTTAAAGCACATCCTGATCCCTGTGAGCCTGGCACTACTCTATTTTTTTTTTAAATCAGGAAAGGGTCAGAAGCATTGTAGCCAGGACACCTGCTGTGCTCTGTTTAAACTTCCTTTCTTTTTTGTTTGTTATTAGGTACTGTATTTATTTTCCAAATGCAGTTCCCATATATTGTAAATGGGATGCAAAGAGAATATGTAGATTTAAATAATTAACACATGTTACTAATGACTCTTGGTCATTAATAGTTTCTTCCTGATGTATTTGGCCTGCTCATGGCACATGGAGCTGTGCAGAGAATGATCTGAATAACTGACTCTATGGATGAGGCTCCATGTGGTTTAGATTATAATACTTGACGTTTCACTAGTAGTAAGCATAACCTAAAATCTGGAACGTTCTTTCTTTAACATGGCCTTTCCGAAGTTCATGCCCTCTAATTAAACTGAGGACAGTAACATTAGTAGGTTGAAGAAAGATGGTACAGTATGGCTGCTAGTCAATTAATAATATTTTCAGCAAAATCTACCAATCATTAAGACACAATAGAACTTCTGCACAGTATGTTTTATATGATTTCAGACACATACCATTTTGCTTTTATTATTGTTTCACAATGGTACTGTACAATATATCTAGGATTAACATTTTCTGAATAGTGGTATTACTATCATATCTTTTGTATTTAAAAAATTAATCTACGATCATAAAGTCATGAATAACATCAATGAAAAATGTAACACTTCAGATCCTGGTATGTATTTGTTAGATGCCTGAATACAGTTTAGGAAAGAAACAGAGAAATAAAACTTCATTTAACTTAGGAATTATCTTGATAGTTGTGCCATAACACATTGTTGCCCTGGGAACACGGGAAGATCCCCTGCAAGGTCGAGCTGAGGACTTTGCACAATATCTGCACGACAAAATCGCTCAAATTCGGGAAGGCTTGG
>JANHZT010003440.1:82896-100451 GCA_032468215.1 Stegonotus admiraltiensis | reverse complement strand
AAGGCTGAGTCAACCTTGAGCCTGGTGAAAATTGAACTCGCAGTAATTGCAGGCAGCTGGAAGCTAAATACTACCTTCTAACAGTAGCATTAGTCTGCTGCGCAACCAGACAATACTGTTATTGTCACTGGAATGGGGGACTAAAATGTTGAACAACTAAATAATGAAGGCCTATATTTTATCACAAATTTGTATAATAACATTATAATTATATAAATATGATCTAAATAACAAATATTAATACTACCGTATCATTACTACTTGTATTTAAATAAATGATACCCAGATGCCTCACTGTTCATGTATTGATATTGATATATATTCAAAAATAAATACACACACACACATGTATATATGTGTATGTATATGTATATGTATATGTATATGTATATGTATATGTATATGTATATGTATATGTATATGTATTAGTCTTTCAGTGGTTTTTTCTGCCTGTCTCCTTGTGTTCTTCTCTCTGGTTGTTTTTATTTATAACACCTATAGCTCTTATCATCTCTGAAAGACATTAGAATGGCTGCTACTACATTTTTCATGACCTTGTGGTCAACATGAAATTTCATAAAGTCTCACAGTTGATGCAGAATCTCACAAGTTCTTTCAAAGTTATTTTAAAAAATACAACTGAACTGCATAGGAAAAGATTGGGGACAGTGCCTTTTCCAACATGACGTTCTCCAGATATCTTAGGACTATAAACAACACTACTGTACTATACCTGGATAGACATTGATTTCTTTGAATTTCTTTGTGCAATTTCATGCATCTATGCATCTCCTATTTAATTTTTTCCTTTACAGGATTCTGTACTTCTGATAAAATTGATTTTTAACACAGCAAATCTTTGTAGATATGTTTGTCTGAATAATTAACAAAAAAGATTAAAGCATCTAGTTAATATTTCCAGTGTTCAGAATGTTCAGTTCTGATCTGCCCAACAGAATTCTCAAAACATCAATGTTAATCTGCTTATTTTTTTAAAAAAACCTTTTTTTGTTTTTGCTTTTTGTTTTAAAGACTCCTGAGACCTGGCTAACAGCAGAGATTAACATATAGTAGTGAAAAGTAATGAGCGCTCTGTATAATATGTTGGCGGGGTCTACAGAGATCTTAAAAATATTTTACTTCTGTCAATAAGATTTGTAGAGATTAGAATTGGATTTAATATTAGAAACTGCATAAAGTACAATTAGGCAATCTTTAAAAACCTAATTTTTAGGGGGGGTTCACTTTTTATTCAAAATTAGGCACAATCTTAATATGGTACAGTTAAATATTCAGGGGCCACCACTGAAAAGGTTCTGTTTCTAATGCTTAAAGAATTATTTGCAATGGGACTAAAATGCAGATTTCCAAATCTAATCCTCATATGACTTCAAAATTTGATATATATTTTTCCTGGCATATTCACATATTCACATATGCTTCTATACAGCATGAGGTGAGCATGTCATATTTGATTAGGTTTTAAAGCTTTAAAAAACTTTAACATTACAACACAGTTTTTTTACATTGTATCTTGAAGTCTAATATTAGCATTTTGAAAAGTACTTGTTCAAAAGCTCATAAACTTTATAGTTATATCTACTGATTAATAATTGAACTGGCCATCATCTATTTATTTCTGGGAGCAAGTCAAGGTACCTTCCCCGGCAATAAAATTGTGTTAAGAGAACAGCTAGATAAACTTTTAAATCGTTATGAAACACCCTTTGCTATGAATAGCCATTAAAAGGATAAATATGACAGCTTATTATTTTTATAAGGAAAATGACAGAAGAAAAACCTTCTGCAGATATTTTACTGCTATAAAAATTTGACTGAATTGTGCTGCATATAAATGGGGAAAATAGCAGCTGCTGGCCTTTTTATATTTGCAGTTTAAATAGTGAGATTGTAATTATTGTATATAACACCTAAGATATATTTATGTAATTTACAAAAATACTAGATTACAAGATTTTGATTACCTTACAAATAGGTTGTTTAAATAAAATAAAACAAAATCAAATTAAAATATTTAAACAAACTTTAAATCCATTTATAACGAAAGCAAGTTGTTACCATATTTACTTCCATCATTATTTGAACAGAAGTGTTAAAAGAACCAATTTCTTTCTCAAAGATTATGTAAAAGGACATTTAGTCCCAGAGATTCTATGGAATCTAAGTTTGTGAAGAGGCTGAAAAATCATCTCTATATAGAAAGCAAGTGATACTGGTTCTGAGGTCATATTTTTAATTATTGCCTACTTTAGGAACCCTAAATCAGTTGTAAGAGAAAAAACCAGAGGTCTCTTGCCTTCCTTGAAGAGAGATCAAAAACCTCTTTAATTTTATGTTCCTAAACAAAAAGTGGGAAGTGACTCCTGAAACGTTCAGAGAAATCAATGTGGTTACAGAATAATTATTGCACTGGTTCCTGCTCAATTACGTCCTTCTTTTTCAATCTACAAGCCTCACTTAAGTTAACTCCATCAGCCATCAGGGAGAATGTGAGAACAGGGCTGGAACAGTTTGTTCATTAATAGCTATGTTGTATGATACACATACCAAAAGATAACTTACCATGGTTATTTCATAGCTCCCCAACTTTTGCTCTTCAGATGTGTAGACTAATTTCTCAGCAAGATTGAAAAAAGTAATCCACTGCTCATAATGCATTCAGTTACATACTGATCACACAGGCTAAATTCCCACAATACACAAGAGTAAAACGTGGTTGGCTAATTTTTAGTTTATGTGTCATACAAACTTAGCCAATTTAACCATTACTTTTCTCCCATACCTATTCATGCATTAGGTGACATTAAGTTATTAAGTCAGCTCACAGATGTCTTTCCTTTGTGTTCTATCAACTAGTTTCCTTAAGGCAGAGGCTAAAGGATTCTGGAAGTCCCTTTAGGGAAGGGACTCACTAGAGAGCATACATGAAACTATCAACAACATCTTCAAAGGAATTAAATGCACAAGGGAAGAAGAAAACAACAACACACTACCCATCCTAGATACCCTGAATGAATTAACAGAGGAAGTGATGGCAAATTAGTAACACAAGTCTATCATAAAACTACCCACACCAACCAGGTGCTTCACTACCAAAGTAACAACCCAATTTCCCACAGCACAAGCTGTGTACAAACACTATTTAGATCTGCACTAACATACTGCAGCAACCCTGAACATCAGAAAAAGAAACAATCAAAAAGCCAAAAAGGAAACAAAAACACCAAAGCACCTCTTTACTAGCAATCAACACTCAGATGAGCAGAGATTAACACTAAAACTAAGACTAAGACTAGACAAACAATCTAGAAATAAATAATAATATTAGGAACAATTTTAAAAGTGATGTGGATTTGGTTGCTAAGAATTGCCTACTAACAACACAAGCAGTCTCTGCTATATTTGACTGCACCATCTGTACATGTGCACAGCTTTTGCACACACCCACACCATAGGCTGCACGCACACCATCTGCGCATGTGCACAGCTTTTTGCACCATCTGCGCATGCATGTGGTTTTTGCATGCACAATGCACATGCATGAATGCCGTCTGTGCATACACATGCTGTGCACCAGTACTCCCAGGTACATGCACAAACACACACGCATGCACAGAGAGCTCCAAAGACCAGCTGGGTCCCCTGAATTGTGCACGAGTACAAGAGGCCCGAACACTAGCTGGGAGGTGCATGCATGCACAGCTACAGGTGAGTTGGGCAACAGCTCAAGTGCCCGGAAAAATGGCTCTGCATGCTACTTCCAGCATGCGTGCCATAGGTTCGCCATCACAGCTCTAGGGTATACTCTAACGAGCTAATAGAGATTTATTGGCTCCCTGACAGACAAGGCTGCAAAAGAATATTGCTAACCTTTGGCCAGATTGTTCTGCCATCAATGTTATTCAGGCTTGAGGCCTCACTAAAGAAACTCTGTATTTGGCCAAGACTGGTATTTCACACCACCCAAATTCAGTCCCTGTTGAAGTCTGGGCAGAGAGCCAAAACAGTGAGTGAGGTCGACGTTAATCTTGGGAACTCCAAAATACCAATGGCCAAACAAACAAGCCCTCAACTAACAAGGTTAGGAAAAGATAAGGACAATAAAAAAAGAATATTTAAACCTACACAATGGAAAGCTTCAGTTCATGGATGATGAGGAAGAGCTAGGAAGAGCTAGTCCACCAGTTTGCTACCCTTTGCCCAGGAAACCAAGAGATGATAATGGAGAAGATTGAGGTAATTGGTCAAGCGTTGAGGTCGGCAGCTGGTGCAACAGAAAGCTTGAATGTTTTGCTTCCTTCTGGCAGCTCCTCCATGGAATTGCTATCAAGTCCAGCTTCTGAAAGCACTCAAGCCCCAACAAATAAAAAGAGAAGGCATACCAGTCCAAAACAAAAAGAGGAGGAAAGGGACGTTCAACAGGACTTGGTAGTACAAGTTCAAATTGACCATCCAGTAGGACAACTAGACAAGGAGAGGGAAAGACGGAGTGCCCACCCGCCTGAAGAAATGTCACTATTAGAGCAAAAACAGAGGCACACTGGCAATCAAGTTAAAGAGGAGCAACAAGTTCTGCAACTCACAAGAAATATCAAACCTCACAATAACTGTGTTTATATGGGAAGCATTGTTAATATCGACCCAGCTCCAACGTCAAGTTGACATCCGGCATTCTTACCACCTAGCCCCTGATGGCGAACCTATGGCACGTGTGCCACAGGTGGCACGCAGAGCCATATCTGTGGGCACGCGAATGTTTCCCTAGCTCAGCTCCAGCACACATGCGTGCTCCGGCCAGCTGATTTTTGGGTCTTTCAGGCCCACCGGAAGTCAGGAAATAGGCAATTTCCAGCCTCTGGAGGGCCTCCAGGGGGTTGGGAAAGCAGTTTTCACCCTCCCCAGGCTCCTAGAAAGCTTCTGGAGCCTGGGAAGGGCAAAAAGCAGGCTTACCGGGCGCACCGTGCTATCACGTGCCAAAAGCGGGGGGAGCGCGGGGGGGTCATGCGTGCATGCACAGGGGGGTGGGACGCATTGAATTATGGGTGTGGGCAGGCACGCATGCGATCCTCCCATGTTCCCCCCACACACACACTTTTGGTACACAGCGGCAAAAAGGTTAGCCATCACTGATCTAGCCAATCAACCAAGCCAGACCACCTTGTCCCTGGGAATCCCATACAGATGCAGACCTGGAACATGGCTGGCTGGCAAGGAATGGTCAATAGTGGACTAATGAACTTCCTCCCTAGATTTGATGTAATAGCCATTCAGGTAACCTGGTTAACCTAGGTGGACGAACCAGTACAACTGCCAGGCTCTCAGGGATGGGCTTCCCCAGCCCAAAAACCAAAAACCAAAGGGAGACTCTCTGGTGGGTTATGCATTCTTATAAAGCAAGAATTGCAATGGCAGGGGGAGAAACTATATAACGAAGACAAGTATTCGTATTTTCTAGCTGTTAAATTTGGATATACTGGTAAATGTGTATATCCCTTCAAACGCATCCTGGTATTATAACTCTGAATACTGGATAGGTTTGGAAATTATCCTATATAATATATCTGTATTGCACCCTCAGTCCATAGTAATAGTACTAGGAGTTTTTAACACTAGGTTGGGCCTCCCTTTATATGAGTTTGCCCAGAAGAAAGGAGTACCAGGGGAGTTTTTTGATAACCATTATCAATGGCGCTCAAGAAACCGCAAAAGTAACACTGCTGGCCTGCTCCTAGTCTCCTTAATCTTTAAGGGTAATCTCCAAATTCTGGGAAGTAAGGGTAAGAATTACATGTATCCTTACACATACCACTCAGCCCATTCAAGCAGTGTACTGGATCTCTTTTGTGTGTCTATAGAGATAAAGTCGACCTCTTCTTCTCAGAGGTCACGGTACACTTTAGCAACGAGAGCGATCATCAGCCTGTAAGTGTGACATTGTGAGGCCGCTCAGATATAAGGCCATATAACATGGCTGACAGATGGCTCACAAAACATATAGAGGTGACCCAAAATAAAAGATTAATTTGGGCCAAAGGGGATACCAAGGCAATATCAGACTGACTTAAAGCAGAAAATGCTACTAACTGGGTTAGAACAATCTAGTCATCTACTACTGACTGGCTGTCAGCCTTCATGCCTTCTCTAATCTCTGTAATACCCTGAAGAAACACCTAACAACTAAACCTGCTACATAAAGAGCCCAAGTGGATAGACCCTGTTGGTTTGGTCCTGAATGCCAGCGGCTGAAAAAGAAATTGAAGGCAGCCATGAGGCTCATCCAGAGGAATCCTACTGCTCATTTACAAGTTGAGATGTTGTATACAAGAAGGGAATATTTAATAAATTATAAAATTAAAGAAAAAAAGTTTTGCCATTTTAATCTGGTCAGAACTCAAGTTGGCTGCCAAAAGTTATAAGTCAGTAATATTTTGGCACTCTGTAGCAGGTGTCCTAAAGGAACGGAGATTTGCAGTTGATATACCAATCTCTGCTGAGGACTGGGAGAATTATTATCAGTGTTTGTTTGCTTCCATGGATCCTGCAGAGAAGCTGTCTTTAAGCAGTGATTTAGTAAACCCTATAACTCCTCCCCCTTGGCCATACAACCCATCATTAAAAGCTTAAAGAGCAATAAAGCCCTAGGTGAGGATTTTTTACCAGCAGAATTATTTAAGGAATTTCCCAATTGGTGGGGTCCAGTATTGGCAGGTCTTTTTTACACATATAAATAATGCCTGCCATAAACCAGATGGGTGGAAGATAGCAATCGTTGTTCCCGTATATATAAAAGGAAATAAAAAGGATCCTAGTAATTATAGGCCCATCAGTCTGATTGACGTTGCAGCAAAAATATATGCTAGGTTCCTTTTAAATAGAATTGAAATCTGGGTAAAGGAAAACCATATCCTAGCAGAAGAACAAGCAGGTTTTAGACAAAGCCGATCCACTATTGATAACTGCTTTGTTTTGAACCATCTAATTGCCAAATATGCCTATATGAGGAGACCCGTTTTCTGCTTTTATAGACCTTACAGCAACATCAGATATGGTAAACAGAGAAGCACTATGGACTAAACTGACATCTCTTAAAATAGAACTTAGACTGCTGGCTTTGATTAAAGCCCTTTATACAAGTACCTGTTTGTGGGTGCGGTATGGAGTTAATGGAGCTCTGACTAACAGGATGCACACAAATAAATAAAGGGGTAAGGCAAGGGTGTATCCTGGCCCCATTATTATTTAGTTTATATATCAATGACTTGCCAGGGTCAATGAAGGATCCCACGGTACACATGCCGATGATCCTAAATACATACTGTAACAGCTTGCTCTATGCTGATGATACGTTTTTATTATCGTATTCACAAGTAGGATTATGTAGGCTATTAAGAAGATTCAGCTCTTATTGCCAGGATAACCCTAACCATTAGTAAATCTAAATAAAAATCATGGTGTTTGGAAAACATCATCCAAGACATAGATGTCAATTAGATGGTGAATCAATTGAACAGGTTAACACCTTTGTATATTTAGGTGTAACTTTTTCCAAGACTGGATCTTGGATTTGCCATCATCAACGGAGTACACTTAGAGCAAAAGCGTGTCTGAATTTACTGCTTAAAGAATCATAGTTACCCAGGGTCCCTAGCTCCATTAATTAAAGCTAAGGTTACCACTATGCTCTTGTATGGAGCAGAAGTTTGGGGTCTATACTCAACCACAGTCCTAGAACAAACACAGTCCCAGCATTTGAGATGTATTTTGGGTGTTGATCTAAGAACATCTGCTGCAGCAGTTACAGCTGAATTGGGGATTCATATAATTCATGCACTATCCAAAATTAGAGCATATAACTAGTGGCATAAAGTCAATGAAATGGAGACTGATAGACTCCCCAAGTTATGTCTACTAGAGCAAATAAAATCACAATCACAAATCTCCTGGATCACCAAACTAACAAATTTTGCCAGAAGCTGTGGCCTTCCTGTCTCTTGCGTAACAAGAGAACAATTTAAAAAAAGAGCTTCCCAAAGAATTAAGGATATAGAAACACAAAATGACATAGCTATCCTTAATAAGGTGGGTAACTTGAAATGGCTGAGCAAATACAAAGGTACTTTTCAAAGAGACAGCTATTTGAAGTTACAACTGCTAAAACATCTAAGGGAGATATTTATGCGAGTGAGATTCGAACAGCTTGACACAATGGTCAAATATGGGAGATTCCATTCTATACCCTACAATGAACATCTCTGCATTTGCGGAGCAGCAGAGGTAGAAGACTTGGTTCACATCCTATTTGATTGTTGCCTGAACAAGAGGGTGAGAGACAGGTACCTCCATCTATATACCAAACAAATGACCCATTGGGATCCCCATATCAAAACAACTTACCGTATTTCTGGGAGTATAAAATGCACTTTTTCCCCCCTGAAAATTTGGGCATCTTATACTCCAAGTGTAGCTTTTTCGAAGCTTTTTTCCAGCCCTAATGAGGCGCTAGTGAGTGAAGCGATTTCCGTGCTTTGCCTGCTCCCTCTGACTCTCAGCTGTGCTTTAGAAGCTTTTTTCAGCCCTAACCAGGTGCTAGCAAGTGAAACGATCTTCCGAGCTTCGCCTGCTTTTCTCCTTGCTTCTCTCTCCAAAGATCAGCTGTGCTGATGTGAAAGGCATGAGAAAAGTGAAGTGCCAAAAATCTAACAGAACAAGAAGTCATATATGCAAAAGCATCACACTACTGTAATTGATATCCAGTTCATAATACATGAAAGAAATCACAAATAAAAGCTGAGTTTAGCAATATTACCTTCCAGATGGGAATAAGGAGTCAAACATACTTTACCCCCATTATCCAAATCACTACTCAGTGTAACTGCCTGGAATTTAAAAATACTGATATTAATATCTTTCCAAAACTTCCTTTAGAAAATTAAATACTTGATTGATCCTATCACAGGTGGGATCTGTTCCATTGCTACTAATACTGTATCATTAACCTTTGCATATTGTGCTATGCACTTAATTTGTGAACTTTTTCTAAGATGATATCAACCCCACCATGCATATACTTCGTCTTTCTTTGCTGAATGTATCTACTGTACTTGTATTCCCTTTTCCAAAGTCTGAACAATATAAAAGTTGGGTGGATTCCTTCTAAATGGATAATGTACAAATTTGGGACCCACCATTTCTTAGGCTGATGAACATGGTCTACTCAACCCAAAAGAAATCACGAGTATCTTTACACCCTTCTGATCATCTGTGGAAGTATGAGAAAACAAATACAATAATCCTTTCAATCAAACTACCATCAGAGCGTCACTTGGCAGAGCTTCTTAACATGGAAACCTGTACACATGGAGGCAACTGTTTTTCAAAAAAGCAGAGTCCCTCTCTAAGGGAGATGGGTGGTTCAGAAATGTGAAATAAATAGAACCATCACTCGTTCCCTCAAATGTCTTATTATTCAGAAAAACCTCAGCTCCAGTTTCCACTGTGGCTACAAATAATTCTCCAGTTCAACCAGTTTGCCCCCATGCTCAAGAGATCTTACAAAGGGCCCGCCTTCATTTTATCTGAACAATCAACCTGTTTAAAATGCTTTAGTAGATCATACACTGAATTGACTGGATTAGATGACCTCTGAGTTCCCTTCCATCTTTATAATTCTATGATCTCCCTCTAAGCCTCCTTAAGCAGGTTTGTTGAGAGGAAAGGTGAAGTGATGAGGCCTTCTTCTTCCAACTGACCTGCTATAGGAAGGAAAAGTAAACTTACTTCCTCTCCTTTCCTAAAGATCTTAATGAGAGGCAACAGGGTTCTCATTTCCTTCAGTGATCTGTTTGTCATTGATCCTCTGATCACACTGATCACAATTTCCTTCAGATCAACAGGCCAGATTGCCCTTCCCTTTTTAAGAGGAAGCATTTCATATTCCTCAATAATGATTAAACTGTATTGTGATAAGATAAGAAATTATGAGACTTCTGCATCATGGGTCAAATTCAACTCCAAATGTAAAGTCACAGAATCTGGAATTCAGTAATGTCTATATTTCCATGTAGGATATTTCTAGGAACCACGAAAATCTTCTTGCATAAGAAAGAAGATTTAATTAGAAGATCCATTTGAAATGGAGGATATAAAACAGCATAACAGGATCACTATATACCAAGGAAAATGAGCTATTTGATTCTATTAATTGTACAACACAAATAATTTTGTGAGATTCATCTTGATAGGAAGGTTGAAGAAAACCTACTGCTGGCGAAATCCTCGGTTAGATTACCACAGACGCCCTTTTAAAATTTTCCTTGTACAAAGAGGTCGTGTGTGTGCTTGTATGTTGAAAAGGCATTGTTCTCTCTGCCAGTCTGTGTTATCTCCTTCCTTTAAAGCATAAAACTCTACCCTGCAGTTTATCACAAATTCAGAGAAGCCTCCTCTTCACATTTGGCAAGCAGTTGCCCGTCTGCAGAAACCTGCAATTTCAGAGATACTCTCCACAGTTACAAGTGACATCACTCCCTCTGATTATATAATGCTCTGGGAGAAAGCCTATTTTTATGAACGCTTACTGCATTGCTTCAGTCTCCTACTGTAGCTTGTGTGCTTACAGCAAGATGCAGCTTCTTCTTTGAGGCATTACTGAAGACAGAAATTCTGCCCAAACCAATGGTTTATTAATATTGTGTAGAACTGATAAAGATTCAGAATAAAATATAAGGGGAAATTCAGTGATTCCTCTGAAAGTATTTAGAACAAAATATTACTGGATACAAATTACAACCAATTTCTACATTAGGACTGCATATCTAAATGTTTCTTTATGGTAGCAACTTCATAAGCAGCTGTAATTTACAAGAACCAATCATAAAATGAATTGTCTCCCTCTTTATGGCCCCCTAAATTCTGATTGGTGACTGCTGTTGATGCCAAGATATCAGGTAGTTCTCATGCCTTTATAATGATTGTTACATTGCATTACGGTTCCCCAGATAAGTGGTTAAGGAAATATCCTTATACTGATGGTTCCATAAGGCAAATGTCACATTATGAATGTTCCATTTATAGTTATTGCTGTGTGAAACCATTTCCATAGTGTTTTATCTGATAGTTGTAGTTTTAAGAATTGTATCTCATATAATAGTATCTTTCCCAGTAATGTTCTAGGTACATATACATGAATCCAGATGCATGCATCCAATGTGTCAGACCACTCGCTATCTAAGGAACAATAAAGGTAATCTTGCATGGATGCAAATTATATGTGTAAATCATTTTGTATATTGAAAGCATATCAAGTTAGAGATTTTAAAAAATTGGTCCAAAGTGGTGACTGATGTAAAGTATTTAACCCCTGGTGTATTTTATTAGAACTTCATGTGCATTCTGATGAAAAGTGGCAAAAACTTTTTTCCCCCCAGAAGTGTAATAATTTCAAGTCCTAAAACAGAAAATGAGATATTTGGCATTCCACTTCCTGTTTTGCCATTATTATTACGGTTCATCGCAGAGTCAGCCAGATGTTTAGAAAAGATTTGGCATTTTAATCCACCTATCGAATCCTCCCCAAGGACTTGGGATAGACAGATGTTGATGCTTGATGGTGTTACAGGTATTGCCACAGGATGTTAGGCTGTTCCAAATAAAACTGTCTTTTGCAATTGACTGATGGTGAATTTGTCAATGCCGATGGTGCTCCAGAGGTTTTGGGATTGCACCCAAGGCGCCTATTACTATTGGTACTACCTTTGATTTATTTTGCCACTATCGTTCTATTTCTATTTGCAGGTCTTTGTATTTTGTGATTGTTATTATTAGACTTTTATCCTGCCTTTTTAGGTACATTTGATAATTATTATTAGTGAATCAAAAGAGATGGAGAGAGAAGGCTTTAAATCAACTAGCCTCTTGTTTTAAAATTCAGAGAAAATTCCAAGTAAGTTTACAAGCTTTGTTTTTCCTATTAGCCAATCTACTTTACAAAACCTATTAATTTAAATATTCCTATATGCAGCCTAATCTAATCAACTTACTGCACATTTAAAAACAAGAGGTCTGAATTAGGGATCACTTGCACATACACCAGTCAATATAAAGTTTCAAGACAGTATATTAATCCCAATATTTATTGCAAAGTTCTAAATATCAAAAAATAAAAAAAATAAAAGCCACGTGTTCAACCCGATTCTGATTTTCCCTCAATATTCTCTATAGAATCTAGACCAGCCACACAGAACTTGCAATGCCATTGATTTACGAGGAGAAATATAACATTTACAATAGCACTATGTGGTTGTGATTGAATACTGCAGAAAGATCTTACCCTTATAAAGAAAGTGGGGGGGAAACATCCTTGAGGGGTGGGGGTAAACAACATTTTCTGTTCAAATCAATCCTTAAACTAGAAGCAATGCATTTTTATTTACATACAGAGAGAAAAGAGAGAGAGAGAGAAAGAGAAATATTGTATAGCCATTGCATAACAAAATCAGCTCCCTTCCTGTCGCCATAGAAAAACATTTTCAAGAAACAGTAAGCTTTACAAATGGCTAGTTAAATTTCACACACATGAAAAAATGCATAGGGTAGGAAAGTACTTTTCAAAGAACTTACAGCTGCTGTAAGCAGCCAAGCCAATTCAAGAGAATATTTTGAGACTATAACATCATCTGCTTAAAATCTGCACGTTTATACAGAGATTGCAAAAGCATATCTGGGGGCTCCCTTTTACAATATGGTTATCTTGTAAAGCCATCGTGTATCAGTTGAATAAGGTTTTGCTTCTCTAACCCAAAAGACAACTTCTCCCTCCCCCACAACCATCCTTTCACTGGCTGTTGCTGCTTTAATGCTGTTTCCTATTGGGCAAACTGCTCTCTAGCAGAAAAAGGACAAAAATATTTTGCTAAGTAATAAAAAACAGAAATGGAAAGCCGGAGAATTGCTGGGGATCGAGGGAGCCTGTATTTTCTTGCTGTAGAATCATGAGCGCTGCAAACTGAGCTGTGCACAGTGAAAGAATTGGGGCATTTGCCAATTTTTTGCATTCTTTCAGAAATGTGGTTCCTTTGAATCAGTCTTAACTCCTGGCAACTGTCTGGACAAGTCCCTGCAGTTCTCTTGGCAAGGTTTCTAAAAGTAGTTTGCCACTGCCTGCTTCCTAGGACTGAGAAAAAGTGACTGGCCCAAGGTCATCCATCTGGCTTTGTGCCTAAAGCAGAACTAGAACTAAAGGTCTCCTGGGTTCTAGCCTGGTGCCTTAACCACCACACCAAACTGGCTTGAATGATACCATGATCTGAATTCACACACAGCAAGGTCAATAATAGACCTGAGAGATAACAGTAATAGAGTTGGGAGGGACCTTGGAGGTCATCTAGTCCAACCAGAAGATACAGAAGACCTATACTAGGGATTCGAACTGCCGAACTGCCAACATTTCTGATCGACAAGCTCAGCACTGAGCTTGTCGATCAAGCTCACCACTGAGCCACTTAGCCAGGCATAATTAATGATTATTGTTTGGAGCTTTTTTGCAACTTTATGCCAAAGCAAGGAAGGAAAGACCACTCAGGAAACGGGAAGACAAATTTTAAAAAAAATATTGGTGCATGGTGTAGGGAACAAAACCAGAATAATTAATGGGGTTTGCAAAAGTGTTGGAGAACAGATATGTGTACATTTCTCAACCAATTCCCTGAACATGTATTTCTACACATGCTATGTTCTCAATGTTTCACAGAAATATGTCCCACGTAGGATACACCGCTTCAGACAGCTGGCTGAGATAGCAAGACGCTTCCACTTTAGTGCATTGTAGTGGTATATGCATAGGCCTACTTATACTATATAGCTTGACTCACTTATTAAAGCTGCATGTACCTCAGATATATTTCTATGAAGTGACTGCTCTCTTTTATGGATTACTGCAATGTAGATTATGCAGGCTGATTTAATGGATGAAAACAATTGATGTAACCTTGTCTTATAAAAAGGACCAGATTATCCTTTTTTATGTAGGAAAAGGCTTTCCAGTGTTCCAGTGCAGTGGTGATAAAACCAGTATGTGGGGAAAAAAAGCTTCTTCTTACATAGATGTACAGTATATAGGATTTTTTTCTGAATTCTTTGCCCATCTAATATATGGAGTTCTAAAGTTTGGAAAGACATTTTTGGATACTTCAGTGACATTGCTATTCACAAAGTGTTTTTTCCCCCCTTTAAAAAGATATACAATAAAAGTCTTACTTAAAATTGTCTAGTTAAACTACAGGGCAACTTCTTCTTTATAAATACAACACAGCCTATAAATAAAGATTTAAAAAATCCACTGAATTTGCCATAATTTTTCATCAACATGTTCTTTTATAGATGTCTATTTTTGGCTCAAACTTTCTCTCTCTCCCTGCCCCCACTAACTTTAAGGCTTTTTGCTCAGAAGCATGGGGGGGAGGGATCTAATTCATGAAAATTACACTTTTTTAGTTTAGTTTCAACCAATATGGTTATTTATGCAAACTGATATCATGATTCTTTCAGCTAACGAAAGTTAAGAACAGGTCAACAAGGGAACAGATCTGCTATACAATTCCTAAAAGGGTCTTGTGACCCAGAATATCCTAAGGGACAAATTGTTCTTTAGATCTGCTTTAAGGGAACAAAGTTGTTTGCCTTGGGAAGGGCTTCATGTTTGCAATCATTTCCCGAGAACAGTGCTTTGGACTTTCTCATCGTTTAGCCAGAATGCAGCCAGCAGTTTTCACAAAAACTTCTTTAGAGTAGGATTATTTCATTAGGTTTTGATTCTATGCATTTGTTTCCCAGCAATTCACTTTTACAAATATGGAATAGGCTTGTACATTATTAAGTCACAATGTCAATGGCTAACAAAATAACCAGAGGGACTTGATTCGCGTAACATGCTAAACAAACCAAACATAATGTGACTTGTTTTAAACCACAGCGTGGTTTACTGCCTTTTGTAAATCTGGCATTTTGCAAAGTTAACTGTATGTGGTTGCCCTTGAACACCATCCAGAAGTTACAGTTTGGTTTGCCATGTTATACCTCTGTTGAGCAAGCTGCATTGGCTCCCAGTTTCTTTTCCAGGTTGCATTTCAAGGTGCTAGTTATTATCTTTAAAGCAGGGGTGAAATCCACTTATCTTCGCTATCGGTTTGCAAATGGGAGCCTGTGTGCGACACCTCTGCGCATGTGCAGGACCTTCTGCGCATACAGAGCATAAAAAACGGGACGTGATGAGGTCTAGGCGGGTGGGCAGAGCCTCCGGCTGCCGCTGGTTCACCCGAGCTGGATAGAACCAGCTGCCTTTCACCACTGCTTTAAAGCCCTATATAGCATAGGTGGGACTGAGGACATTTGCCCATTTCCACCATATCAAGTAGACTGGATATGCACAGGTCCCTTCCAATGCTCTAATCTAGTAAGACTTAGGAAGTACACCTTTTCCAATGAGGCCCCTGCCATGCAGAACCCCTTCCCCTTGAGATGCAGGAGCATGCTACCATCCTTTTAACATTCGAGAAGGTTACAAAGAGATGATTGTTCCCCACGTTGAACACTGAAGATGGTAGCATCAGCTGCAGTAGAGAAGAAGGGTTGTGATATATTTTTGTTTGTATTGGTTTTATAGTGGTTTTGGTTTTGTAGTGTTATTTTGCTTCTTCAAGTGGCCATATGTGATATAATGTTTATTATATGTATGGATTTTATTCGCCTACTTTTCAGACACAGGCAGTTTATGTTCCACCTTTTTTTCCTAAATCAATTAGGAAAAGGTGTTATCTCTGGTTTCCACTTGTTTAAGCATTAAAATAAGTTTGAAAACATATGAGGATGAAAGGTGACTGGCCAAAGGTTACATGATAAATTTCATTTGAAATGTTTTCTTCCTGGTGTAACTTTTTGACGGGAGGCAAAATTACTCTATGAATACACCCAATTCATATTAAGTTCTCCCACTCAATAATTCAACTCTGGTCAGGAGTATTTTGCTGAGTTGTAATAGATGAACCATTCCTAGCTTTGCCAGGCTTGACTTTCGGGCCTACATCTTACAATATAAGCTTATCAAATTTAACACCGGACTTCATCTTAAAAAGTATTTTTCATGATGAATAAAGTTATATTTCACTTGGATTATCACAATGTTTTCTACATAGCAACACTTTTAAAATCTCTATAATTTCAGATAGGTTACAATGTTTTAGCCAAAGTACTGATCGAGGCCAATTATAAAGAATATATAATATGATGTTTGGCTACCCACATCTAGTTATTCTTCCAAAAATCCTTCTTATGATACATAAAACCCAGTATGATTTGGAACCAAACTACTTCCCCACATCTGTCAAGCACTGAAGAAGTCATCTGCCTAAAAGTCTGTAGAGATTCTCAGTCATCCAGGTTATGGTTGTCCCAAAGGTGCTTTTTCAGGAGGCAACTGGACTTTCTTGTTTTTTCTTTGAAGACGTTTCGCTTCTCATCCAAGAAGCTTCTTCAGCTCTGACAGGATAGTCCTTCCATTGCCCACTGTCCTGTCAGAGCTGAAGAAGCTTGTTGGATGAGAAGTGAAACGTCTTAAAAGAAAAAAATGAGAAAGTTCCATTGCCTCCCGAAAAAGCATCTTTGGGAAAGTCATCTGCCTACCTAAATACCTTCTAAGGAGGAAGGTACTTACTCACATATGCTATATTTACAAAGTGTTTTTCAGAAGGTCTAGCCACACTTTGGATCTCTTATATATAAGACACATTTTGTAGCATTATTTTGTTTAAAACTTTTAGTTAACCAGCTCTCAATCAAGAATTAAAACAACATGAAAACCACAGAAAACTATTACAATCATGAACATTAGAAACAGAAGATAAAGCCTGAAGCCTTCATTTGAAATGAAGTTCAAATCCTAGTGTTTAAAGAACACAATTTAGTTGTTTGGGAATTATATTTCCATTGCCTTCTGGATTGTTTTTACACCTTTTATATTTTCTGGTGAAGTCCTAGCAAAGAACTAACCAGATCCAACATTATTTAACTTTCCTATATCAGTTATGGTTAGCCAGATTCTACCTAATTTAAAAGAGAATACAGACTCTGCCTAAAAATTTCTACCTGAAGAAACGCTTTTAACTTAAAGAGGTAAGAAAAATTTCTCAAAAATCAAAAATCGAGATTGAATAAGGTATCAGAATACATTCTAAATCAACAGGAGAGAAAGCTCTAATAATATAACAAGCCTTTATAGATAATCTTTCTCAAGAACAGTTTTGATTTCCTCCATTTCCTTCCTTAGACTGACTCAAAATAGCTTCTATTAAAACCTTTTCCTTTTGTGAACAAAAGTAACAGGACTATCTTCAAGAATTTACACTCTTGATTCACTACCACCTCAGCAAAACATCCTTATACATTTTTTTATTTTTTTTATTTTTTTTATTTTTATTTTGACTTATATGCCGCCCTTCTCTGGAGACTCAGGGCAGCTTACAATGCGTTAAGCAATAGCCTTC
>JANHZT010003440.1:47657-63568 GCA_032468215.1 Stegonotus admiraltiensis | reverse complement strand
GACTTTGTATAAAAACTATACAAAAGTATGAAGGCTATTGCTTAACGCATTGTAAGCCGCCCTGAGTCTCCGGAGAAAGTCGGCATATAAATCAAAATAAAATAAAAAATAAAATAAACATCACAAGGGGGGAATAAAATCCTTTCCCTCCCTTCCTTCCTTCCCTCCTTTCTTCCTTCCTTCCTCCCTCCCTCCCTCCCTCCCTCCCTTCCATTAGTTTAAGAAATTAATGGAAAGAGGAATGTACCCAGTTCTTAATCACGTGCACTATGTTATTTTCAATGGAATTTATTTAATTATTTATTTACAGCAACCGGAAACATCAAGAAATTATCCAGAGGAAAGTAGATTCCATGAAATAAAGCCTTCACCTGACATTTCGGCTTAGTGCTATTTATTAAGCTTGGTAACAAGTACCCATTTTATATGCCTGGAAACAAATGGAATTTACAAATACCAGACATAGAAATCTTCACTATGAGCAACAACAAAATATCTAATACACCAATTTTTGAATATTATTTGGAAAAGTAGAATAAGGAAAATAGAATAGTCTCAGTGGCAGATTATATTTGTCTGCATAATAATGTTTCTCCTCTGTGTTGATAGAACTTGTCTTTGAAATTATGCAGCCACACTTCTTCCTCAGCAAGCTTTGTCATTCATATTCATATTAGTCTTTCCATATTCTGATATGCATATACAGTAATGTCTCTGGTATAATCTTGTGTGCAGTCATATTTTGAGTCTGCCTTCTATAGTAGAGCCGTTTACTGTCTTAATGCCTCTCTTAATATGTTGTCTGTTGGATCTACATTTACTGTATCTATTTTTGCAAAGGACATCAGCTTCTAACATTCCAGTTTTAAAATATTTGCTAGTCCTGGGCTAGCAAAAGGTGTCACAGCCTTGCTGGGTAATAAAGGAGAAGTTGTCCCCTTCCCAAATTATCTTTAACACCCAAAGCAATCTGGAATTCAAAGCTGATGTTTATACTGAAATCCAGGGCATTTAATGTTCTCAGATTTCTGGGCATATCTGGATTTTACAAATATCTCCCTCATACTCAAAATTGCTCTATTTTCACTAATGGCAACCAAACACAGCAGTTTTGATCCTTTTTTTCAGGCAGAAGTGAGAGCCATAAGCATGCATACCCACCACCACAAAGAAGAGAAAATCACTCCAATTTTTGGTGCCATTAGCAGTAAAACCAGAGTAATTTTGACCCCTTTTGCTGGGAAGAAAGGAGTAATGAAAGAACTTGCCTTTCTCTCCCCCTGCTAAGAGGTAGGAAGCCTTTTCTGTCATTAATGGCTCGTTGCCTTTTTTGTTTCTAACACCTTCTATATCACCAGCAACTCTTCTTTTTCTGCTTCTGTTTTCTCTTCCACAGACCAACTACCTCTACCTCTCCCAGACCAACTAAAGAAGTAACTAATCCTTTAGTTACTAAAGGGTCTACTTATTGGCCCACCATTTAGAGGGATATCAGAGAGGGAGCTGTGTTTGAAATTATCACTAGTCTAAGAAATTCCCTTCCAAGAGATACGGGGTTAATTAAAACTGGACTTATTTTAATATATGCTTATTTAATGTCTTTGGTTTTTAATTGAATAGATTCTATGGTCTTATTTTTTATTAGTTTTTAAATATTATACATTTTAAGATATAGTTTAATTTCTGAATGATATTACAATTTTATATTGTAGTTTGCTTTAAGACTATTATTTTGAAAGGCAAATAAGAAATGCATAAACTATTAAACTTTAAGCTACTTTGAATATTAGAAACAGTCACAGTAAGAATTAAGACATACACACATGCACATACCCCCCCCCAAAAAAAAACCCCTTCTATTCTTCTTTCCCAGTCTTTTTTGCCATTCTTGAAAAATATCTATGGACTCAACCACTAGAAATTATTGGCAAAAATTAAAACAAGACACATTTAGAACATGATTGGTCAAAATTATTACCTCAAATGTTATAACGCTACATTGATTTAGCACTTCACTATTGAGATGTTTGGATGGAATTTTACAACCATCCCAGATTTGCAGAAAGCAATTCACTCTGAGTTGCATGCTTCCATTTTTTGTATATAAGCTGGGCATGAGGTTATACCTCCTGTTTCTACTAATAGCTGTCAGTGTTCTTATCCTCAATTTGTTGTGTCCTTTTCTGAACCCAGTTAGATTGTTGGATTACACAACAGCCCATTTAAATTTCATTAACCCTGATTATATATTGGAAAAAGCATCGGTTTGCATACATGTGTTTTGTTTTGTTTTTATTTCCTGCAATACAACAATTCTTTGACTATGGAAGAACTACCGAGATTGCAATTTACCAGCCTTTACTCCCAAATAAATCCAATTGAAGCAATTAAAATTGAGCAAGAAAAGGAGATTATGGTGCTTTACACTATGAGGCTAAAAAGATCTTATATGCCCCTTGCCTATTTTATATCACTTCAAAAACTGTTTCCTATGTATACTGTGTTCAGTTTTAGTATCAGAGACTAGCTAGTGGAAACTACTTTAAGTGATTTAGGATTAAAAAAGTTAAAATAAGAATAGTAAGACAATTTCAAGTGCCCTCAGCAATGTGCAAATTATGATGGGGGGGAGAATTTCTGAAAAAAAAAATTCTTTCTTTTCAACTCATGTAGTCATAGTAAGCCAGAGACAAACCGCAAAAGAGCAGCTAAGACAACAATAGCTGTTAATTCCAAAACCACAAATAGTTTATTTCACCATTTGTTGTTGTCTTCCTTGTCAACAAAAAAAGATTCAACAGAAATGATAAAATGTATTCTTGTCTTATCTAAATGAAGTTCTGAATTTTCCTTGGTTTTGTTTTGTGGTACATTAATAAGTTTATCACCACTATTTTAGTTGTTGATGCTTTTAATTAATTGTTTTATTCTTTGCTTCTATTTACTATAATAGTGTATTATTACATGTAACTAAAAGTTGCCGCTATTAAGGGATAAATATTTTTTTAAAAAGAAATAAAAAATAAATATGGGTCAGTGCTGCTAGTCCAAGAATTCAGCTGTTGCCGCTGGGATCCATTAGTTTTATTCTAAATTTAGTCAAATATTAATGCAATTGTGTATCAAATTCTTTGAAGCATATATTTTGCAAACCAAATTTGTCTCACCATTACACTTAGCACCAGCAGACCAGACTGTGGAAAAATATATTGAAAGAACAGACTTCCATGTGTTATCATGAATGGCAGGGACACACATCCCATTATAAATGAGCTCTGTAAAGGTTTATTTCCTGCTAAGATGCCAACCAAAGTTGGGCCAAAGATAGCAATTCTACGCAGTTACCTGAAATATTTTTCCTGGATGATTGTTATAAGAATGATGATTTTTGAGAACAGAGCCCCAGTTTTTCTTTTGTTTGCCCTATATATGTTTTCTTGTCTCTTGCTTTTAAAACACTTAAATATCAGAACTGTTACATATGTAATATTTCATAAACTCCCACGTAAGACTTTTTGGCTAAAGAATGAATACTATTTATATACATAAATGTATACAAAATAAATAATGTAGCAGTTATACTACCATATTAATAGGAGTATTTATTTAAACCTTCACTCAGCCTAGACTGATGCACTAGTTTTAACTTTGGTTGTAAAAGAGATCAGGAAGCTCTGATGGAAGTAACCCATGCAAGTATGACCACATGGAATGACTATGCAGTGTACTCTAGATGGGGTGGCTTTTGAAGACAACTCAGAAATTAACAGCAGACTGCAGTAAGCAAGCTAGTGGCAAATGAGATTCACTACTACAACGTAACGCCAACTTTTGATGGCTACAGTGGTTACTAATAGACTTCCAAATGCTACTTTTTACCTGTAAAACCTTTTACAGAAAAGGCTCTGAATTATATCAGGGTCCATCTTTTCCCAGATGATTCAGCCTGTTATGTTAGGGACTCCTTAAACTCTTGCAAGGAAGGTACAAATGTTGTGGAACAGAAAGATGACTTTCTGTATAATAGCCCCAATGATTTTAAAACAATGTAACTCCAGGGCTATGCTTGGTCCTCCCTCATTACATCTCACAAGGCAGGAAGTTTGATGAGTGGTGACTTGGCTCCATTATTATTATTGTCATATGCCTTTACACATTTCTGTATGTACTTTGGGGTCACATTATATTGTGTCAAGCTCTTTTGATATATGTTTTAATTATATTTTGCTTTTGCACACTACCCTGAGCCTGGTGATTTAGCCAGTATAAAAATGTTTTAATAAATAAATAAAAATTAATTCTATTGATGGCTTTATGGATGGCACTTCAAATTTTGCTTCTTCTATCCTCATTTGTTTATTTACAATACTTGTTTATTGTTAAAACAGTCACTGCAAGATATGCACACAAAAAAGGAAAAGAATAAAAACAAGAGAAATCTTTACTTTGCACATTCTTACATTTACCCATACCCTGAGGTTCTTTTTCCTTGATTAGCAACACCTAAGGCAGAATTTCTATCTGTGGAAGTATAATAGTCCTCGACTTACAACCACAATGGAGCCCAAAATTTATGTTCTTAAGCAAGACATTTGTTAAATGAACCTTGTTCCAACAGTGACCTTACTTGTCACTGTTGTTAGGTGAATCCCTGCATGGAACATGGTTGTTAAGTGAACCTGGCTTCCCCGTTAGTTTTGCTTATCAGAAGGTCGCAAAAGGGGATCATGTGACCTTGGAACACAGCAAAGGTCATAAGTATGAACCAGTTGCTAAGTGTCTGAATTTTGATCATGTGACCACAGGGATGCTACAAATGTTGAAGTGTGAAAAACAACCATCACTTTTTTCAGGGCCATTGTAACTTTGAACAGTCATTAAATGAACTGTTGTAAGTTGAGGACTACCTGTACATGAAGCTGTGTAACTTTTTGTTTTGTTTCATTTGACATAGGATGCAGCTGAAATGTCATCACTACAGATATTACAAGTATGGCACTGCAGAATTAGAAATGACTAATTTTGAAGGCATCATTTAGTTCTAATGTTATTGTGTTTCTGCAGCAATGATTTTTAGTAAATTCTCCAAATCACATATTTAAATAAGTAAACAAGTGCCTTTTGTTTAGAAGGTAGAGTCATATTTGATTAAAATGACTAATATATCACCAACAGAGCACTAGAAAGGTTATATTTTTGGAAAATATTGTTGCTATAATCAAGTAAGTGAGCCTTTGGCATATAAAGCAGTCTGCAAATCTACAAAATATATTTATCCCCTGGAACACAACTCTATTATATTGTAATTGTTTTGTTCACACTTTCCATCAATTGGTTTGTTAGCCCAATATTACTACATACATAGAACACGCCACACGAGGGACAGAAAAGCAGATTCTATTATCAGACTAATACACTATTCAATGTGAGGTTTCATAATCCATCAGATTATAAATTGCATTTTACCAAAAATGAAAAAGTCTGCACAAAAATAATACATTATCAAATAACATCTTCAAATGGTGTTCAAGCAAATATGACTTGAACTAAAACTTCAAGTCTGTTTTTGCTCTCTAAGTGAAAATATTTAAACTACAGACTTAACATGTATACCTGGGCAGAGGGGTGTGGAATCCTCATACCTCCACTGAATACAGTGGGATACATTTCAGAATAAAAATGCAAAGGATTTCCCCCTAGATTAATATTAGTCTCTCTGGAGTAAAATCAGCTACTTGGGAAAGCTTTAAATGATGATGCAAGTTACATAAAATGAGCGTGGGGAACCTGCAGGAACAAGGCATTACGTACTCAGCTAACAAGCTGGTTCTGCAAGATTTAAAGAGGCAGCTAACACAATACCACATTGGTCAATTCTTCTATTAAAAGCCACAAACTTGCAGATCATCAAGGGCTGGGGAAGCAAGATTATGAGGAAAGGGGAAAAGTGCCAAATAAAATATAATCTATTCTCCCTGATGGATGCATGAAATATTTGTGCCTATATATTGTAACAATTTCTCCTTTTCAAGTCCTTTTCAGACTGTTACCTGTTTGTGGTGCCTGTGCTGCTGCCTCCACTGCTATGCTTTCTTGACCGGCTCAGTCTCTGCAGTGGCTTTGGGTCCTGCAGCCCAAGACTTGTCATGGAAGGGAAGGCTGAGGCATACCCATGTTCACACTCTGCATAAATTATGATCAAATGGAAACAGAAGGAAGAGTGAGTAAGAAACAGTATTTTCCAAAGACAACACTAGCTGAGCCTGAATGACTGCTCAGGCAGCACTCTCAGCTTTAAACAAACCTGAGAACACTCAAACATAAAAACCACAGGCAATGCACCTGTTCAGATAAGGCTGATTAGCTTAGAGTCCAAATCCCTTTGATTCAGTCCTGGTGACTGCATGCAGTTTTCTCTCTTTTTCAGAAGTGGTTTCCCATTGCCTTCTTCCTAAGGCTGAGAAAGAGTGAATGGCCCAAAGTCAGCAAACTGATTTCATTGCCTAAGACAGCACTAGAAGTTACAGTCTCTCACGTTGCATATACTAGTGACATTAATCACTATCCCAAACTGGCTCTCCAGTGTATGTTCCAAGACAACTTTAATGTTTGTATCAAAACTTCTTGATCAAATCCAGAACACATTAAAAGACATTCCGACACTCTGCTCACAATTCTCCATCTATTACACGTGGAGCACTTTGGCCCCACTTTTCCCCCTCTCCCCAAGCAACTGCTTCTTTCAAAACAAATTAAGTTAGACTTATTTCCAGGCCAACAGGCCATCTCAATTCCTGCCCCTTCTTCAAAAGATGTTACCTCGGTCTCTGCGATCCAGGTATTCGGCTGCCTCCAAAAGGCGCTGGATGTTGATCATCTCTACCCGCTCCATAGCCCTTGAGGATGAAACCTTTCCCCAAACAATTGTGAAGGAGGACTTTGCTGCCTTGCCCCTGGCACTATGGGTGAAATAGACCTTAGTTCTCTGATTTTCCCAAGAGAGAAAAAGAATAAGGTAGGAAACGAATAACTTGGAGAAAGGGTGCCTCTTGTCCTGCTTTTACGAAGTCAATCAGTGAGGCGTAAAAAAGAACTGAACAACTACTGCAGCAGTTACCCTGACTCATGGCCACATCCTACTTCAGAAAGATCTCTTTCCTTTACCTCTAGGCAATAACAGAGACCCTTCCCGCAACTCCTAGTCCCGACTGTCTCCCCCTTTGGTCTTGGCTATTCGTCGTCGTCTTCTTTAAATCTCTAGCACTGCGCCCGATCCAGCTTCATACCCTTTTCTCAGTGCCCCAAACATTTAATCTGTCCTCTAACCTCTTCTTAATCTACTCCTGCATTCTGCCCCCTATTACCCCTTTCCTTCGTGGCCCCACACTTTTCGCCTCCTCTATCTCGATGCTGCCCCTGCATCCATCGTGCAAGCCCTCTCCCCCAAAGATCTATCGCTTTCTCCGCCTTCTGCAGCAGATACTGTACGTCCCTGCCTCTTTCACAGTTTGTTTACCTCCGCTTAGAAATCATGGAGGGGGAGGGGACGCACATGAGACTTTCAGCCCCAATGCCATTTGGGAAATGTAGTTCTCAGCTTCCTCTCCCTGCAAGTGCGGCGCGTGTGCACGTTTGCATTATGGGAAGCTTCGTTTTTCCACGTTGCGCATGTTGCCCGGACCGAAGAAAGCTTATATAGCAGTCCCCTCGGTATGGTTACGGGCATGGAGATAAGATGGGGAAATCCCTTCCTTGTTTACAGAAAAGAGCGGCCATGAAGGTTGGTCTAGTAATAAACAGAATATCAGGATTAATGGACAGCTTGTCTTGCGCCTTCCCCTCTAAATAATCAGTTTGGTTTGGGGATTTGTTAAGCCTCAAACCGTTAATTGCATAAACTACTCGGAAAGAAGTTCCACTGATATCTATGAGTTGCTCCATTTGCGCAGTTTAAGTCGTCAAGTCACAAAGGTACCACAAAGCTGCATTTTAATAGTTATAATAGCCATAATAAATCCATCAATTAAACAATCTATTCTACCTGCCTGTTTTGTTTTATATCTGCAATTATTTCAAGAAACTTTATAATTAAATCATCTTTTAGAAATTAAAGTAAGTCTACAACTGAAAATGTTTTTGCTTGAAACTTAAATTCCATCAAATGTAATTAAAAGTACATATTGGATATTAGTTTTAATGTGAAATAACAGTTACTTCAAATCAAATGTTTATTACTGTTACAGACAGCAAAAATAATTATTTCTGTTCTGAGTCCTATGAGATTCATCCTATGGAATGAACCCTATGTCTAAAATATTCCCTTTTCTCAAAATAATAATAATCCTTGAGTAATGTACTGGAGTGAACAGATCCTCTGCTGTGATTAATATAGTTATAAACCTAACAAAATAGTAGCAAACTTAAGTTTTCAGGAAAACCAATAAACATAGTTTCTGGTCTTAAAAACAAATAATATACAAATATCCTTCAAATCACTAATAGAATCATACTTCAACTAGGAAAAAAATCGAATCCACCAGAAAAATAAATGTATCCCCCTGTATAGAGAAACTGAATTTTAATTGAAACAGACTGCTAGGCAAACTGAATTTTAATTGAAACACAGAGAAACGTAAAAAGTTGGAAGAAGATGATGTGCCAACTGGTCAGAATGAAAAGCTGAATTGAGCAGTTTGTAATATTTTTATAATTTAATACAGAAAGTATTTTGCAGATACCAAATAAACAGAGTCCCCTGTGTTCAGTTTTATCCTTAGCAAGAAAACTGCATCATATATTGTTTCAACAAGAATCACTGTAAAGCAACGTAATTTTTATTCCTGAAATAAATAAGTAAACACACATCCATATTAAGCACATATGAAAATAACTCAGAAGCGCTTCAGACTTGCAGATGTGCAACATAGCAGTTCCTTTCTATGAGAGCAGTCTGATTGTTTTCAGATTTCCGTAAGAGCCTTTAAAAGGGGTTACTGATTAAAGCAATCCATTCATTAAAACTAATATAATCCTTAAAACAGTGGTCCTTTTTCAGGTTTGTCTCAAAGCTAGAAAAAAGCCTGGAGTACTTTAGAGGAATAGCAGAGGTAATATGTAGCATTTGCCTGAGATCCAGGCAAATGCTACATTCTTACTAATAATTCTCAAAGTTTATATATAAGCGTTTACTGGCCAGATGCCCAGGCCAGTAAATACTCAGCTCCATCCAGTTGTTCCAACTACCCCAAATTAGGGGATTACAGGATCGTAAACAGAGAGTTACATGTAAGAGGGTTAGTGGTTAAAGTACTAGGATAGAAACCACAAAGTCATGACTTCCAGTCCTGCATTAGGCATGAAGTCAGCTGGATAACTTGGTCAAGTCACTCTGTCTCACCCCTTGGAAAAGGGCAATGGTAGCCACTTCCAAAAATGTTGCAGGCACTTGTAAGTCACCAGAAGTGAAGACTACTCCAAGGTACATTCAGATCTATTTCCACAATTATCATTAAGACAGAATCCTAAGTAAACAAAATGTGATTATTTTTACATAGTATTAGTAAATTTTAACATTTTTATGAGGTTCAATAATGCTTGTTCTAGATTGAGCTTTTACATAATCATTCAGCCTTATTCATTGACTTGTAAAAAGGATCCCGAGACACACTCCACTTAATCTGTCTTTTCCCATCAACTTCTCCATTGTTTTTCTTTCCAAAGTGCAGTACTGTATTTAGGTTTTTTTTTAAGTTACATGGTAGCTTTTGATTGATAGTGCTAGTAGCTCTGTCTGGAAGCACCTTATGCATCAAGTCAATAGAAGCCAAATTAAGTCATATTACTTAGTGGTTTAAAGATTTTTGCATAGGCAAGTTTCATCATGATGTGGTAGATCATTTGGTTCTAGCATTTCATAGGAATACATAAAGGAATATTCCCAATAAATCATAAAAGTTTTGTGAAATAGAATGACATTACTCTAAAATAAGTTCTTATTGTGGTTGTTATCATACTTCTGATAGTATAACTGATTAGACCACGATATATATCTCTTAATTGATTTTCCTGAATAATTCTTATTTAATGTCACAGAAGTTTTAAGATTTTATTTTTGCCTGCCTGCACTTCAGTATCTCATATTATAAGAATAAATATTCCTGTAGGAATTTCATGCAAAAGAGATGGGTTCAAATTACATGGATCTAACCTGATAGGCAGCATATGATAGATGTTGGTTGGAGAGAATAAGAATTGTGGTGTGATAGAGCTAGAAGGCTATTGACCGGGGGGAAGGTCATTCTACAGGAAATATCACTTTATTTCCTGTAGTGAGCCGAGGTGGTGCAGCGGTTAGAGTGCAGTACTACAGGCTACTTCAGCTGACTGCTAGCTGCAGTTCAGGAGATCGAATCTCACCGCCTCAAGGTTGACTCAGCCTTCCATCCTTCTGAGGTGGGTAAAATGAGGACCCCAATTGTTGGGGTCAATATGCTGACTCTGTAAACTGCTTAGAGAAGGCTGTAAAAGCACTATGAAGCGGTATATAAGTCTAAGTGCTATTGCTATTAGAGCTCATAATTAGCAATGACAATCCAACACCCAATCCCAAAAACCTCACCACTCCTCAGTCCCAACAATTCTGGGAAACGATATTCAGTGGTTATATTCAATCTGATATAACAATAATACATGGTAGTAAGACAATAGGTTTATTTATATTGAAATCCTATCCGTGTCAATTTAATAGTAAAGATGAGTGAGTGAGATTACTGGGATTATCAAATCCGGAATGCAAACAGCTAGACAACTCCTAGATGGCAGCAAAGAGGACAGAAAACTCATTAGTGTCATCTAGTGTTACCCAAACTTGCTACTTCACAATCCAGCTGTTAGTCTATATTAATTCTCTTGTTTATACAGCTGTAGCTTGTTATGTTCCATAGCTTTTTGGAGAAAGCAGATCAAAAATCTGGGAAGAAATTTTGGGAAAATTCTTTAAGGGATCTTCCAAAGATACTGTTAGTGGCAGCACAAAGAGCATTAACTTTACTGATATTCTTACAAGTTAGCATGAGGAAACCATATTTCACTTCCAAATTCAGCAATAATTACTGATCAAATATCATTTTAACTAATATTTTCCCTTTGGTTACTTCCCTTTGTTCTTCAGTTATATCCAACAACATTACTTGGCAGGCTATTGGGATTATAGAGGAAGAAAATGAAACATAAAATATAATTTAAAAAGCATTATAATGTACTTGCTGCCAATGATTACCACAGACCATGTATGACCTAATCAACTATTTTTATTCCCTAAAGAATACTATTTTATTCTTCAAAATAGTTCAAAGAATGGCTCACACCCTTGCAAGCATCACATTTATTCCATACCAGATGCAATTCAAGAATAACATACGATTTCCAGTAGCTTAATAATTTTGCTCCTGTCAGCTCTGTCTCCTAAATAACTAAGTAAATAAATCAACAAATAATTTCTATTATTACCCAGTTACTTTGCTTTTAGGCTACACTACAATCAACTTTAACAAAAACTGCAAGATTTTAGCCTATGAATTAAGAAAAGGTGATTGCAAAGAAAGAACTTAAACTACAATCTTCTATTTTATTTCAACAATATCAAAGCATACATAAGCAATAAAGTACATTAACTGAATGTTAATTCTTTTCCTGATGCATTGGGGATAAGAAGTTTCCTTCCTAGTTATCCAGGTGCTAAAATTCAAAAGTTTACAAGCCAGAGCATCTCTCTTATTTTGAAAAAATTGTTATTAATGTCTGTGTAAATAGTAAGTTGTCTATATCAGTGGCATATGAAAAAAGCAAGTAAGGTTACCTTTCATGGCTAGCACTGTAATTGAAGCCACAAATTATTTTGCCATACCTTCTGGACAATCTCTTTATTAGTGAAATGCTTCTACTTGAAGATAATCAATGCCATTCTTTGTACAAACCTCTAAGCTGTATAAAAATTATTATTGGCCTAGAAAGAATTTGATGACTGCAAAGTGAGTAACATTAAAACAGCCCTGTTTTCTGCAAAAAGTTGATATTATCATAGTCATGAAGCTCATAATAGATTTTATGTCAATTTCCAAGAAATCAGGAGGGAAGGTAAACAGCATCAAAACGGTGGCAGTCTGGACTTAACAACTGAATTATCCCCTTTTTTTCATGAATTTACTGGATACATGTAAAAAGGGGCGGAGCTTGGATCATTTGGCAATGGCTGCCTTGTTGACCCTTGTGGACATCCCTGCCAGTAGCTGGGATGTCTTCATAAACAATCCTTTGCAGTTCTTTCCTCAGGGCCATTTCACCAGTCATGCTTTCAAAGAGAAGGATGTTAAAACTTTATATTCATGTATCCGATTTCTACATGAAGTGAATATGGCTATGCAACATTTCATGTTCTAAGACAAAAAAACATTTCACAGCGTGTAGGAATTCTCACACAGAACCCCACAGACAAATCAGTATGTTTTCCCCCAGGATTTTGAGGCTATCTCCTACCACTGCAGCTTCAGTCAGACAGCTGCAGCATAATCCTGGGGAAGGATTTGAGTGAAAGAATTGAAGACAAATTGCTTTGTACATACCTACATTCTGAACACAGTCTTAAATTCAAAAGCATTACACAACCATATTGATAACAAAGTTTTTATATAGCAGTTTTTCTCATTTTTAAGCATTTGTTAAAGGGATGATTAATTTCTCAGTTGTTTTGGGTTTTGCTCATTTGTAGTTATTAATGGAGAGCATTTCCATAACAGAAATTTAATGTGGATTTGCTGTTTCACTCCTTCTGTTTTTGTGGGGCATTCATTTTCTATTGTCACCTAATTACTACCCTGTTTTTTTTTCTTAGTTCTTCTTTTTACCCAGACTTCTAAAAGAACAACTTTTTTTAAAAAAGTCATTCAATTTCACAGCTACAGATGCCTCTAGCTACAAAGTGAGATTTTGACAATGATATAAAAAAATCACCAGAGTTTAATATTTATTACAAAACTTGTGTTACCTTATCATGCCAGTTTGAAAAATCAATATTTAAGCAGAACTCAAATACTTTTCATTTATATATTTTATATATTCATTTATATATTTTCATTTATATATTTTAATGAAAGAGCCGACTAGCACTTCTAAAACCACACGTTTTAAAGCTTTGATATTTTACAACTCACTGTAATTGCAGGATTGGAGTACAAAATTTAACAGTAATGTATTATGCTGTTATTACACATGTGTGTAATGATACACACATGCATACTTTAATATATAAAATACTTTCTTGTAATGAATTTATCAGTATCTTGTCAGAAAAAAATGCAGTATTGTCAATGGTATGGAAAGCCAATTGCAGTATTAATGTTAATAATAAGACTAGGCAATTTTAGGCCTGTAGTGTAATATAAAATTTGTGAAGTCATTTTCTGCATTATTTGCAATCAGTCTTTCTCAATCTGCTGCCCTCCAGAGCAACTGGAAATTCAACCCCCAAAAATCACCTCTCTTAATCAACTGTGGATGTCCCAAAATTTGAAGTGTACCTCTAGTGCATCACGTACACAGTTGCAGCAGCTTGTGTCACATACTTAAACATCATTGTTAAATTCATGTTATGATTCTCTTTATAACCCCCCAAATGAACAACTAAAAGCTTTTATAGATAGCTTTGGGCATATTGATTAGTGAAGTCTGGAGAAAATAATTATTTTTGCATAGATCCTATGTAACAAAAGATTTTTTGCATGAGTAAATTGTTCCGTAATGAATCCAGAGACATTTTTCCTGATTTTTAGTGTAGTCCTTACAGCTTTTTTTCTTTGCTGAATATAGAAATTTCTTTCACCTTTCCCCAAACATAACTCTTACACTAAAATTAAAGTTATACTAAATAGAACTATGCTGCAAATAAAATTGCTTTATTTAAAACACACATACGAAGAAAAAAGTGATGGCCTACAATATGAAATACAACTTCAATCAGCACAAATGTTTAATATTAAACCATTGTCAAATGGATTTATGAAGCTGTGATTATGCCTGTAATTGTTACATTTTGGGTTTATAAGCATTAGGTGCTTGAAAGCAAATAGCAGAATAATAGTTATTGATATTGCTATTTTTCCCCCTCTTGCCCTTTTGCACAAATTTTGCTCTAGTACAATCTAGTACATTGTACTAGAATCTTTCTAGTACAATGAAAGGTTTTGCTGTTCACGGAGATGTAATACCCAACAAACACGTACATGCCAGGTAATCCAAGAATAAGCAACATAAAAGAGTTGCAGGTTTCCCCTTAAACTCCAGGTCGACTGTGTTTTCGTTTGGTATAGGGAAAAAACGATACTAAATGGGCAACTGGTAAACAAGAGGCGACTGCAAGTTAGCCTGTCCTTTCCATACCAGCACTAAATTAAAATTGACATTGCACTAAAAGCAAAGCGTGCTCTAAAACTGAAAACATCCTGGAAACTTTTAGAGAGCCATATTCGTTTCTGATAGTTTAACTTGAAGGATATAAATCTTGCTTAAGGAAAAGTAATTACAGAAGTGAAAATAACAACCCACGCCTTTCAAACAAATAACATATTCCTTAACAAAGCACAAATATATCTCCCTGTATAATAAACACATCGGGGGCAAATATTTTAGGAACAACTTCGCCGATACAGGCTAATTGAAAGACGCTTAATCCCTTGTTTTGCAATCTCGTACAGATCTACCACTGCCAAAAGCAAGAAAGGATCGGAATTCGTGGCACCCATTCAGGCCCTTATTGTTATTGTGAATCTTCAACTTGGAAACGCTGTGAGCGCAAAGCAGAGCATTGTCGCTTTAAGCCTGAAACTATGACATCATCTGACCACAACTCCCAACAAGGACACTCCGCTCCACTTCAGACTCCTCCCATTGATCTTCAGGCTCAGCAACGCGTGACATCATGGGGATAAGAGAGCGCCTCATTGGCGAAATGGCTTGAAATAACCACGCCCCCCGGGTTAGAGTAGAGCCAATGGAAAGAGAGGAGTTTGTCTCCATGTGGAAACCATGTGGTTCTAAGAAGGAGGAGGAGCCGAGACTGATTATACTGTAAGCTAGCCAGGCGGATCAGAGTGCAGCCGAGGCAGCGCCGTTTGTTTTTGCCTCGGTGAAACTTTAAGAAGGATGTGGGGGTTGGGATTTCGAGAGGCTGTTAAATGTGCATGCCTTGTTTACGTTTTTTTAAAAAAGACTTGCCCTGGCCGCTCCCACGGAGGAAAAAAAAAGTTTTAGGGAAAATTCAAACGCGTGGGTTGCCGTCAAACCTAAGTCACTGCAACTCTGAAACGCACAGATGTGGAGCAATACCAATCAGCCTGCCGATTTGTAAAACGTGCAAAATCTCCGCGAGTCTCGTTCTTCGATGGGGAGGGGGGGAACGCGGACATAGAAATACACACGTTGGCAACCCGACGGAATTGTTTTTTCCACCGAGATGTTTATTGCTGAAACCAAGACGAGGCCGCCACCTCGCTCCCGTTTTATTCAAACGACCTGGAGAGCATCCAAAAACTTAAAACAGATCCGAGATGACATTGGTGTTCATCAGGATCTCGGATTTCTAAAGCGTAGAAATATTTCTGGAGGGGACACAGGGTGAATTCAGATCAATGAGGCGGCTGCGGAGGAGACCCATGTCTTGTACTTTTCCGATTTTTTAAAATTAACACCTGAAGTAACAAAAAAACGCACGTTCTTGGAAACATTTACGACCGAGTTCACCTCTCCGCCCGTGTTCAAATTAGGGAGGGGAGGGGGGGCGAGTTTCCTACCGAAAGTAGGCAAGGAGCTGCGCTGTAGTTTTTTGTGGCTTCTGACTTGGCTTGAAGCGGGGGGGGGGG
>JANHZT010003440.1:0-23477 GCA_032468215.1 Stegonotus admiraltiensis | reverse complement strand
GGGGGGGTCATGCACACATACGCGGGGGCGGGGTGCATAGAATTATGGGTGTGGGCACTCACGTGCACAACCCCCCCACTCCCCCTGCTTTTGGCACGCAATGGCAAAAAGGTTCGCCATCACTGCTATATAACAACCAGCTATATCATGAATCTGTTTTTTTTTTTAAAAAAGCAGACTTCTGGTGGTTTTTTTTAAGATTATGGCACTTTTTCACTTTCCTTTTAAAACTAGTATTGAAGCCAAATCCAAGGGGAAGTGGATGTCAACTGATTATAATGAAAGGGTCGGATATATGATTATATACTTACCAATGAAAAGTAAGTGATATGCAGTTAAATAATTGGGAGAGAAGGCAACATTGAAACTGATAATTATTTTGTTGTGATGCAGTGGAGCCCAAGAGGAGTGAGCATAAGAGGTCTGGTCACATGGCAGCATCAGCAGTCTTTGAGAAACTGAGGTGGATTCACACATACAGGGATGTTACAGAGCTCTCACAATTTATAATTCAGAAAATGTCAGCTACTTCCATAAAAAATGTATTATTTTTAAGACACTTTTAGTTGACTGTATTTTCACACTTTACATGTCTTCTAAAGCTTCTGTCATCAGGGGATGACAATTATTCTTCTGCATAAGAGCTGGAACTGGAAAAGAAGCAAGTAATCACTGATATTTTGAATGAGAGAGAGAAAGAAGCAGGGTCGGTTCTACTTACCTTTACTACCGGTTCGCAACGTTCACTCGTGCACGTGCGCTCTTCTGTGCAAGCACAGAAGCTTCTGCTCATGCGCAGAAGCATTTTCATGACATCAGGGTCAGTGGGCGGAGCCTCCTGACATTTTTACTACCGGTTCTATAGAACCAGTGCAAACTGGGGGCAACCCACCACTGGAAAGAAGCATGTATCTCCATAAATTTATGAAATAAACTTTACACTAGTTAGAAGCCTAAAAATGCATAGAATTAAAACAACAGCAATGTATTTTCTCATGTGAAAATATGTTCCAGTTTCAAATTACTTCTCTAAGGAATTATTTGCAGTTTATTTTCAGGAAAATTTAGTATATGCTGAGGAGGAGGAGGAGGAGGAGGAAAGAAGTAGTGCATACATACTTCTCTGTTGGACACTGTACCTTATTTAACATTCTGGACACCATTTTACATGTTAAATGTAAGCATTTGAAATGGAGTGACACATGAAAAGATCAAAAGGGGAAATAAGAGGGAGAAAAAAACCTTATGCTATCACAATATTTCCTGACAAACTGTGATGATTATGTATTGGAGCTGTCATTCAGAGAATAAGTTTAAACTCTGCAGGACTGTGATGAAGAAAAAGAGAGAGATGTTGGGAGTATGGCTAAAGCATGGGTCTATTTGAAAGATATTTGAGTGCTAGCCCAAAGAAATAGTCAAATGGCAATGGCAGCAGTTACTGTATTTTCAGGAAAGGCAAGGCAAGGCACGTCTACTGAGTTTTTGTATAATGTAAATTATAAAAAACTTACATTATACAAGTTATCTTGCTATGATAGCTGGGAAAGTATTCTAAAGAAATCAACATAGATGGTAATTTTAAGAGATCCTGTTCACACCATTTTAAAATTATTTTTTTTCTACTGTTCAATTTTGTCCAATTTTGGGAGACTTCTTGAACAAGTCTCTGAAGTTTTCCTGGCAAGGTTTCTAACCATTACAGCAAATTGGCACTCTAAAGTTACATAGTACAAATTAATTTCCTGTTTTTTAAAAAATATTGACTCTGTTATTGCATATCTTCCTCACATTCCCCAACTCCCATTGCCATGTATTGTATATAGGCTGCCCCTCTCTGATTACATTATCTCATCCCATTAGGTACATCAAAAGAGGCATTCCTTGGGACTCACCTATAATGGAATTATGAAGGAAGAGAACCTTTTCAGTTATGGCACCCACCCTTTGGAACATCATTTCCTTGGAAACTAGATTGATTCTGGCGTTACTGGCTTTTCTCAAAGCCTTAAAAATGTTGTTTTGTCTGTGAGTTTTTGAAATCCAGATGTGTGGAAGAGTCTGTTCAGTGGTTGTGTTAATTTGGCAGTCGTGCTGGTTCTTTTTAATTAGCTAAAACATAAAATTGCATTGCATTGCATTGATTGTGTTTGTCTGTTTTTATACTGCTCTGTATTTTTGTATAGTTTTTAATTGTTCTTACCTGCCCACAGCTTCCCAGAATCACGAATTGAGATAGGTGGCCATATACACAGAAATAATAAAACCAATAAATAAAAATAGACATGAAAAACTAAACAATTGCCGCCTCAGGAAACGATTTGTTGGGGGAGCAAAATGAATGGCCTCCTTAAATATTGTTGTCAAAAGAAGCCCCTCAGAAGTTGATTGGCGAGTGGGAAGGTTGCTCAGTGAAGCAAAGAATCTCTCTCAGTGTACCAGGCTGGTCCATCGATCAATTATTGGGCAAGTTGGCAGCTGATCATTGGTGCTGTGCTGTAAAGCAGAAGAGACTGTCTTGAATTGGGCATTAAATGGTGGATAAGCAGTTGCACTGTGCATTAGAAAATTTCCACTTCTGTCAAAAACCCAGGTAAATAAATTTGGCAATGCTGTACTATAGGGAGCATCTGATTGAGTAAAAAGAATACTGTGGCTGGTGTCTTTTTATTTATTTATTTAATTGATTCATATGGCCAACTATCTTGTGAACACAACTCTGAGTGGCTCAAAATACATTAAAAAGCAATTTTTAAAGCCTCCAGTGATAGCACAAGCATAAAACAATCTACAGATCTACAATAGTTGCAGAGAATAAACCAAATAAACCCTCTGCAGTAACAATAACATCTCACAGGCCACCTAACCTCTTCACCCATGTGTGATGTAGCACATTCAGATCATCAGAGCTTTCCAAAGGACTGCAGAGAGACAGTCAAGGCCACTCAGAAAGGGGCAGGTAGGTATTGTGTTCCAAATGGCAGACTCACTTCCTAGGTCTTGTTAGATGACATTTTCCAATTCAGGGCACCCCATCTCCCTCTGGCAGAGATGGAGGAAGTATGACCATTGTCATTTCAGTCCCATACCCAAGTCTGAAATCCAACTGAAAAGAGTCCATATAATTTTTTCTCTAGGATTCTCTCTCAACCACAAGTGCTCCAGACAGTTGCTCCTCATAAAGAGACCTCAAGATAGTGGTCCCCAGTGTCTCTTTAAAGCTCTGGAAGATGATGGAATAGCCATCTCAATCAAACCTCCATCGGCGCCTTTAAAAGAACACTATGTTTCATTAAAGTTTCGAAGAATTTTGTGAGAAAAAAAATAAAAACATGAAAAGAAATCAAGATTTTAAGACATTATTTGAAAGGGGTAAAGATCAGGTGTCAAAAGTAAAATGAAGGAATATAAAGTTGATTTATTTGATCAAGGTTAAAATGGATATATTGTATCTGGTAATCTTAGTGGACTTTTGCTGATCAGGACTGAAGTAACAAGGGAATTTTTTTTTAATAGATAAGACATGACACATGGGAAGAAGAGATCATTTGTTGCATATTAAAAGAAGATAAGTTACTAAAATTGCTTCTACTTGTGATGAAGAGAGACGTAATTCATTTAAATAATTTCTTTACTATTTTCTTATTTTTTCTTCCTTTGCTTCTTTTTTCTATTTTCTTTTTCTTTTCTGCATTTTCTATTTTTTCTTTCCATTCTTTAATTTTTAAAGTGTGCATTATTGTAAAAATTTTGCATTTTTTATTCTTGTAATTGTAATTTTTGATAAAATCACTATAAATAAAAAATAAATTTATTTTGACAAAAGATGATTTTGCAGTCAGATTAAGTTGTACAAATGTGGATAGCCTATTCACGAGCAAAATTTAAACATTGAGATTTTATTCTTGTACCATTGGTTATCCTTTGTTTTAGAACTGGGTGTTACTACAAGAAGCAATTCTACTGAATAAAGAAATGTTTTAAAAATCCAACTGGAGTTGAGCAAAGCTCTTTGCTCATTAGAGTCCAAATGTATTTATGTGCCAAAACATACACTGCCACAGGAATCCAAGATGTAGGTCAGAGATTCAGGCTTCAAAACATGTTTCTAAAATGAGAAGATATACGTGGAAAATTTGGTAAAACAAGGACAATATTGTAGAAGCTGCCACCCCACATTTTCTTACAGCAACTAATTAATGAAATGGAGGACCAGAATCAACTGATATCACCCCCTTCTGCCTGAAACTGCTTAAGCCATGGAAGATACTAACATCATCCCCACCCATTTAAAAAAGTATAGGGGGAAGGGATAAAGATGACGCATTCCCAAGAAATAGATGCTACTCAGAGGAACTGCTAGCCAAGGAACAATTCTTCTAACTGCCTTGATAATTTTTCCATTGTTGAGAGTTATATCCACACTTTTTAAAGGGAAAGATCTCTCTCTCTCTCTCCCTCCCTCTCTCCCCTCCTCTTTCTCTCATCTAAAAAAGAAGGAACACCACAATAAAAAAATAATAGCACATAAGATCTTTTCTGGGAGAGAAGGCTTTTTGTACAAGAAACTTTGCATAAGCATGCATATATTTGGCACATATTTTCAGTGCTTTAAATGAAAGCCATGTCTTCAGAACTGGCACATGATCCAGGAAGCAAAGAGGCATGTAAACATAGTTGTCTTGATGGGATGCTGCAGATCACTCAGGAGAGTTGTGTTGCTTTCAAGTATTGTCTCTTGAGTATTCAGACTGAGTGGTCTTTGAAAGCAGTCTAGAATCACCCCAGGTTTTGTTATTTTCTAAATGTAGGTTACTTGGGGACAAAGTTTTATATTAGTGGGACACTAAAGGGACAGATACTCTGTTTGAATTTATATGACAGCTGTAAAAAATGCCCCATTAAGACTTGATACCTTGGGTCCCAAGTCCACAATAAATGATACAACTGCATTTTCCATCAGGCATTGTCCAGATATAATAAGCATGCTATGCACAAAATATTGTTTGGAATGATTTGTTATATAATGACAAAAAATAAAAAGCTAGTTTGTCAATTGTGTGGCACTACTTTGATCACCAAGACTTAGATCTATTGATTCATTATAAACAAATGTCAAATTATAGAATTGTACAGTTGGAAGGAACCACAAGAATCACCTCCTCCAACTTTCTACAAGTGTAGGAAAACTAAACCATTCCTGAAAGATAGCTATCCTCTCTCTTCTTAAATTCTTCATAGATAAGGAACTCATAGCCTCCATATGATCTTGATAGTCTTACTGTTTGAAAATTTTCTTTATATTTAAATTAATCTAAATAGCTGTTCATTATGCCTCTTAATTCTAGCCCTCTTTGAAGTAACTGAAAACAAATCTCAAACTTCTTCCCTATGGCATCTTTTTATGTACTGAACACTGATACTATGCTGAAATTCTGAAGTTTCTTCTAGCTGTTCTCAAATTCTTGTAGCTTCTTTGTCACCCTTTTCTGTTCTTACCTATAAATATTCTTTTGGAAATGTATGTCTAGAATTGTACATAATATTCTGTTGTGATCTCACCAGTGCATATTGTATGTATGTCCTAAATGTAATACTTTACCCTATTGAAGGACACCAATTTTCAATTTTCAGTCTAGACTTCCATCTAGTCTAGATTAGATTGCAGCTACATTCTGCATGATTCCCAGTCATCAGCCAGACTTCCCAATTTTTTGTCATCTGCAGGTTTGACAAGCAGCTATTCAACCCCATTATCTCAGTTATTGTGGTAATAGAAATGTTAAATAATATTGGCCCCAACAGTCCCCAATGGCACCTCAATGGTTACTGCTGTCCTAGAAGCTAAGAGCTATTAATGCTGATTAAGTTAATGCAATTAGCAAGCTGACTGCAGATCCACTTTATGGCAATACCCAAGCCAACAATTTGTCAATGAGAATTTATGTAAAACCTTGTCATTTATCATTAATTTTCACTAATGGTGAGGCCTACAAATGAATTTCAGTTTTTAATGACAAAGTGACCAGTTTGGTAGATCATAGAAATGCTGTAGAAGTAGTGGAACATGGTCTTAGTGAATGCATGATAAAATCTCTCAAAATGTTCTGTGGACAAGAGAGATAAATATGGTGTGGATAAAACTGTGTAGTGGCAGATTTTTCAAATGGTTGAACAGCCAAAATAATTGTCATGAGGTTGTTTCAAGAGAGGTTTCCAAGGTTTTATCCTTAGTTCAACCACATTTAATATATCTACAAATTATAGAAGATTGATCAGGTTTGCAGATGACACCAAACTAGGATGATCAGCTAATACCTTAGGTGGCAAATTCAGAAATTGATATCAACAAGCTTGAATGATAGGCCAAATTCAATAGAATAATATTCATTTGTTATAAAGGTAAGATCCTCTCTCTGGCTAGAAAAACAAATGACTAGACAAACAAGTTTAGCAAGACCAAGACTAGCAAGAGTGCACACAAGAAAGACCTAAGTGTAACAGTAGTGGAACATGAGAATGCATTGTTTAATTTATGCTGGGTAAATTTGTTGAATTCCACATATATTTATGCTGAGTAAATTGGGCTGGCAAAAGAGAAGAGTAAGAGAAAATATAGTAACAGTTTTCAAATACCTAAAGGACTGTAAGAACTGTTAAGTGGTCCAACAATCTGCCAAGGACAGTGGTAGACTTCCATTATCTGGATATTTTCAAATGGGGACTGAACAGCACTTATCAGAGATAGTATATTGACCAAAGAGTTGGACTTCATGACTATTAAGCTCACTTCTACCTCATTTATTCTGAGTCTGTGACACATTCTTCTGGCAAAGATCATGCTGAGTAGAGTTGAGAGAAGGAGTTATTAAACTTTAATCCCACATGAAGCTGAAATGAAGTATAGGCAGAGTTTTACCATTTGCAGACTAAAACCTGGAGTTTTACAACAGTCAGCAGAGAACATACAAGAAAGATCAGCTTGGTTGAGCTGAAATTCCTAAATAAAGCTTCAAGGTAAATAATTGTATTTTTTAAAAAATGTTATGTTACTGCTTCCCATTCACCCACAGCCATTTTTCTTCCTTTTAAAATGTGCGCTTGGCATGCTTAACATTCTCCATGTGTTTAGTATATAACTTCCGTTGCCTTTTAATTAATTTTCAGATTTGACTCTAAGTGGTCATGGAGGCAGGGTTTTTTTAAAAAATTATTTTATTTTTCTGCATCGGTCCTCTTTATCTCCCAAAGCATAAGTTTTTAGGAATGTCTTACAGATCCAATTACTTTCTGTAATCTTCTGTTAAGCCACAGTTCTATAAAACAGCCGTGGTTTCTGGGTTTTAGTATTTTGGAATAAGAAATTTATTTTGTTATTTATTTTTAAAATTAATTTTGAAATGTATTATTTCTACTTTTTTATGGTTTATAAATCTATTCAGGAAAGATTTTTTAAAGTCAATCTTTGGTATTTAACAAAAGATTGTGGAATTTTAAATAACAGATATCAGCAGATGAAGCAAGTGCTGGACTTTTAGAAGATGGAGAAAAATATCTGGTGTACTTCTGGCACTCTATAGAGAATGAAGAATGCCTAAGACCCTTTGGGGTAAGAAAACAAATATATTGTGTGGAGATTTGGTAGCTTCAGCAGTGATCAGCTTTCTCTGATCTTTGCCTTCACACCACCAAGCTACAAATTTAGGAAAATTTGGAAAAAAGAACCATTGCTTTGAGGATGGGATAGATAGGATCAGCCTGGTAATAGGGATTGGTGTGTGGATTTGTGGTATTGGTGAAGAAAGACATGCATATTTGAAATGGCGACTAAAATGGAATATATTTTTCTGTGGCATTATGTTACCAGGGCAGACACATTGCAATTACAGTAAGTCAGATAGTTAAGTATCAAGGTAAACAAGCTCCTTATCTGTTTGGTGCCTGTCTCTGCTAATTTCAGCAATCATTCACTAACCCTGAATAAGATGCATGTATGCCAGCTGTTATTGTGACCTCTTTTACCTAACCATATTACACTTGGAGAGTTCTGAGTTAAATGAAACTGGGGCTTCTGCCAACATCATGCACTAGAAGAGAAGAATGTAAAGCCAAAGTTTGTGTTGGCTTCAAGAGGATTTAATTTAAAGTGTTTGTATATAACATAGAGGCAATCTACTTTTTGATAGGTAAGCATAAAATTCTAGGGAGAGAAAAACATGGACATACTGATAGATACATCTACTTACATTGCATTCTTTTCTTACCCAGAACTTAGTTCCCTCATAGTAAGACCAAGTGAAAACAAGAGAAGTTGTTGCTTTCCATCTAGGGATATCTTATGTCTCCCTGTATATAGAAATATATCTGAATACCCCATACTGGAAGTAAAGGACTGGACAAGCCATCTTGCAAGTAAAAGGCTAAATTATGTGGATTATGTTCTGATCTAGCAAAGTACTTACATTTCTATGATAGTACACTTCATATTTTTGGGAAAGAAGTTCTGGATCTTTTAACAAGTTAACAGTCAGCACTAATCTAGATTACATAAATCCAGATGATAAGGATTTGGCCTCAAAGAAATATTGAAAATGCTGTTATCATTTAGTAGTTCTCCAGATTTTTACAACCCATTTAGAACCTCTAGTTGAGGGCTTACTGTAGACTGCCAAAGGTTCCTCGGTCTTCTTGGTGATCGCCTTGTCTTTATTCCAGCTGTTTCAGTGACAGCAAGCAATGAGGGTGAGAATAGCAGCTATTACTTCATTTGGGGAATAATGCTGAGTTATGTGACAGATTCTCTGACAGTGGCATGAGCACCCAGCCAATGCGATTTATGGCCTCACTAAAGTCTCCTGTCATAGCTCTTTTGGGTTGGGATGGCTGGCATTACTTTGGGCTTCATTCACTTTTTTTAACTTTCTGCTTCTTTAATGTAGCCAACATCAGCCTTGACTTCTTTCTTGTACTGATGGGAATTTCAGATTGCTGATAGTCCTGTCATCACAACTGAAATCTTGCATCAGCAATCAGCATTCTTAATATGGGCTCAAGGCCAACATTACTTTTTAAAGTCTACATGCTTTTGGGGCCAGGTTTAAATCTTTTAATAAAAAGTGAATGCATGCTAGTTTATGGGAATGAGAATTTCTTTGTGGCAGTATCTTTCTGTGTGGCATCACATCTCCTTGTGTCATGTATTTCTGCTGCTTCTCTTAACTCAGGGGTGTCAAAGTCGATTTAATTGAGGGCTGCATCAGCGTTGTTTTTGACCTCTGGGGGCCAGGGTGGGCATGGCCAGCTTGATGTCACTCGTGTCGGGGGCACCTGTGGTGGCAGCCCCCACAAGCTCCATTTTCTCTGGCAGAGGATTGCAGGAAGCCGTCACAGCCAAAAATGGAGCTTGGGAGCCTGTTTTCGTTGGTTGGTCCTTTCCTGTTTCCAGGGCAGCCCTGTGGGCCAGATATAATCACCCCGCAGGCCGCATCCGGCCCCCAGGCCTTGAGTTTGACACCCCTGTCTTAACTCATAATATTATCAGCAAGGCAAAACCCAGGAACATCTATCGGCAGAGGGGAAATGGCATAAAAAAGGCAAGGAGGTGACTTGTGAGCAAAGTCTTATATGTACTCAATTTGTATGAGAAGTAGGATCACCTTGTCTTTTTTTATTGCCTTTGGGCAATATCCTTGCCTTATTCTTTCATGGCTGATTTCCAAAATGGATTAAGCTTGCTACTGATCAAAGGCAGCAATTGCACAATCTTCCAAGGTGAAATCAATGTGTGTTCTTCCAAGTACTGGCCAAAAGAGGCCATACTTTGCTACCATATCCTATACAACCTGCCATGGCACCAAGGCCTATAATGAGTGGCTCTTTCCTACGAAGAAATCTTGTTTAACTACTCTTACCAACCTTCCTGATACACCAGGAAGCCATGTGAACAGAGACGGCAAAACACAAACAGGCTAGGCCACCTGAGTTTTATTTTTTAAATTATATTTGACAACTGTCCCAATCTATAAAGCCAAAGAACAATAAAAACCAAGCTAATAAGAGATACAGAATAAATAAATCTAATAGAATCATAGGGCTATTCCATTAATTTTTCTCACTGTCAATTTTTTTTTCCGTATTTCTAGGTTGGATTTCTCTTTAACATGCTTCCACCCATAACTTCTTGTACTGCTCTCACAGAATAAACCAATTGTCTCTTCTTTGTGACAGCCCCTTAATACTGGAAGACAATTATCATGTGTCTCCCCCCATCCTTTTCTTCAACAGCCTAGACCAGACCATGATTTTTGTTGCTGTTTTCTGCATACTTTCCATACTTTCTCTTTTCTGCATATATTCTAGGGTCTCAACATCCTTTTTTTTTTTTTGTATTGTGACCAGAACCAGGCACAGTATTCCAAGTGTGGTCTCATCAGTATGGTGAGCAGTCCTATCACTTTTTGTTGTCGTGATGCTATACTTCTGTTAATGAAGCCTAGGACTGTATTGGATATTTTGGCAGCTACAGCACACTGCTGGCTGATATTTAAGTGGTGGTCTACTAGGATATCCAGTGCCCTCTCCCAGTATTGTTGAGCCAGGTACCTCTTACTCCATATATATGCATTTGGCTTTTCCTGTGTAAGGCAATACCTTACTTTTCTCACTACTGAACTGCATCTTAATGGCTAGGGTCCAATGCTCAAATCTCTCAAGATCCTTATGAAACTTGAATCTATTTTCCAAAGTATTAGCAATTCCCCCCAGCTTGGTGTCATCTGCAAATTTGATGAGTTCACCTTCTATACTCCCATCTATATCATTCATGAAGAATTAATATAAAGGTTGCTTAGAATTAAACAAAACCAAAGGCCTGGTGTAAGGCTCCTTGTGGAAAGCACGAAGGAAAGGGACCAAGTATACTTAAGGTAGGCAGAGGGAGGCGGGGTGGGGGCATGTTCCAGATTTTAGTACCTGGCTGAAACCTGACAGTTCAAATTTTGTAAAAAGCTTACCATCTCTGTTTTCATTTAATTCTGCCAAAAAATGAAGTAGCTTCAAATATTTTGAAGTTTCTCCCTATAGCCGTGATGGCAAACCTATGGCATGCATGCCGGAAGTGGCACAAAGAGCCATATCACCAGGCATGCGAGCTGTCACCTGTTGCCCTTCTGGGTTCTGGGATACTGGCCAGCTGTCTTCATGCATGCGGGAACGCCAGAAACCAAAAGAGCAGCTGCCTGGGGCACATGCATGCACCGGGAAGATGATATTCGGCCTAGCTCAAAAGGCAAGGTGGAGCTGGCGCATGTGCACCGGACAGCTGGTCTTCGTGCATGCATGTGCGCCAGAAACCAGAAGATCAGGTGGCTAGCACGCATGTGCGTGCCAGAAACCAGATCATCTGCTTTTCCGGTCTCCAGCACATGTGCTCCCATTTTGGCACTTGGTGCCAAAAAGGTTCACACACGTTCCCGTTTTGTACTCGGTGTTGAAAAGGTTCGTGTGCGTTCCTGTTTCAACACTTGGTGCTGAAAATGTTTGCCAACACTGCCCTATAGCCTTTTTTAAAAAATGAGACTCAAAGTGGCTTGAATTAAATTGAAGTGCCTTCAAATCTCAAATCAAATCAGATCATGTCCTTTTTGACACTTGAATCTCCTATTTGAATTTAATCAGGCCTTCTAGTATGTCCTACTTAATGGGTCTCAAGATCTAGTGCTTGAAGTTTGTAAACCACAGATAGTAAAATAGGAAGATGGCTGTTAAATTGCATTGCTGTTCCTGACAATAGACTTTGCTCCCTTAGGTTTGTTATAAAATCATATTTCCTGTAACCTCAGAAAAATGTATTCTTTAGCAGAGTTTTCCCCAACAATCTGTTTTATAGATGTGTTAGCCTTCATCTCCCTTAATCCCCAATTTAGTTCTAGTGTGATCCTTCAGCAAGCTCTGGAGAGCAAATTTTCTTCCCCTCAATTTCTATGGAAATACCCAGTGATTCTTTCAATACATTACAAAGAATGCTGACCATTCTGATGTTCTACAAAGCAGGGAACTTCTCCATTTCACATTAACTGTTTTCTTTACTAACCAGTTCATAAATATAACTAATAAAAAAGACCGGCTCTCAGTACATAGCTATCCTCTCCTCGGCCTGTTTTAATATCCTTGACATTTCAGACAATAATAGTTTTGCTTTCCTTTTCTTGTCTTTTTTCTTTAAACTGTTCAAGGGGGCATGCTTCCTTTTTCAGACATGCATTTCATTTCAAAATGTAATGTTCTAAAAAATTTCCTTGCTGTCTCTATTTTTATTTTCTTAGTCAAGAATAAGGAACACTTTCATTCAACACTTTTCTTAAATGGCAAACAGTCAATAAATAGCTTTGTAAATATAAATGTAAGTAAACAGCAGGTTGAAATTTGATCTTGTTTTGCTCAAGATCCTATTCACAATCCTACTAGGTATTTTTCACAATGTGAAAAAGTTTTAAATATTAGCTGTAATTCAACATAGAGAAGTTAACCCTTCTCAATTCATAAGTTGGAGAAATCCTTCAGTTGGGATTCTCCCACAACTGGATAGAAATTCTGAGAAAAATATTAAAATCATTCAAAGTAAATTATTGTTTGATGGATATTTAGTGCTTGTGGACAGACCACGACAGAAAAATTCAAGACAATACACTTCCTTCCTGAAAGACAGATCCTTTTCAACAATAAATATGATCTGGATTTCTAAGAATTTGGCTACTAAGGTTTCTAAAGAAGTATTATCAAATAACTTTCTGGATCATAATGCTGTGAGTTTGAGTTCCAGTTCTTTTAGATGAACACTAAATGAAATGTTACAAAAAGAAGTAATAGTAAAGTGTTTTAAATAGAAACTAAAAGTTTTTGTAAAAATAATTAGACAAAAGTACAGATTTAAGAATGGTTTTTAGAACTCAAGTAAAGTATTTATCAAAGGTTAGATGCATAAGAGTAAACTCAAAAAAGAGGCAAGAGAAAACACAAGCTGTTTTGGATGAGATAAAGAGAAAGGAAGAAGAATTAAAGAAACTTCCAAGAAAGATAAGTATTTATTTGTATCAAATTTAGAAACTGCCATCTCACTCAGAGAGTATTCTGGGAGGCATACAATCAAAACAAATTAACAAATAAATATAATTTCTTAAATTAAGTTTCTACAATGACAATTTTCTATGTTAACAGTAAGAAGAATGGAAATACAAAATAAAATTGTGTAAAAAAACCCAACCTTTTGAAATTTGCAAACAAACCAGGGAAATGCCTAAAGAAACAAAATTTATTGAGGGTTACAGAGAAACAGAAAGAGATTATGAAAGAACCTATGAACAATAAGGGAAGTTTCTGAAGCTGTAAGAAAAAGATTAAACCAGGAAAGATACCTGGACCAGATGGATTATTAGGTCTTTATTATAAATAAATAACCCTTATTATAAATGTTTTGAGGATGAACTTTTACAATATTTACAAAATACAATGAATTCTTTATTGAAAAAGATGTCATAGAATTGGGAAAAGGCCAATTTAGCACCAGTATCTAAAGAGGGACAAGATTTGACTTTTACAATAATTTATAGGCTGACATAATTATTAAATATTGAATATTGTTTACAATGATTCTGACTGATAGACTGAAAATATTTTTGCAAGAATTTATTCATGAAGATCAATGTGGGTTTTCACATAAAATACAGTTAAAGGACAATCTTAGTTGGACATTTTGAAATATTTGGAGAAACATAATGAAAAATAAATCACATTGGTTTTCTTACATGGAGAGAAGGTCTTTGACAATTTGAACTTGGCTTTCCTATTCAAAGTTTTGAAAAATATGAACTTTGGAGTCAATTTTATTAAATGGGTAAGATTGATTTATACTTTACAGAAAGCACAATTAATTGTCAATGGAGATCTAACAAAGCCATGAAATATGAAAAGAAACTACAAGGATTTCCACTGTTCCCTTCGTTGTTTATGTTGGTTCCTGAAGTACTAAACAGAGATATCAGATGGAAAGGATTGTAGAGGTAAAGATTAAAAAAGAAAATTAAAAGGTAAGGGCTTTTGTTTTGGTGTTTGTTTTGGTAGATAATTTAAAGGGAATTTGAGCATTAATGGGAAAATTAAAAAGAATTTTATTGGTTTTTTTAGGCTGAACAAACAGAAGATGAAAACGCTAACCAAAAACACAAGAACAGAGAATTGATAAATAAAACAAATTTTAAGATAGAGAAGTAAAAAAAAATCTGGGTATCACGATGACAAGCAGAAATTGTAAATTATCTCAAAATAATTACATTGAGACATGAAATAAAGTTAAAAAAGCATATGTTAAGAAGTTACAATTGTCATTGCTGGGGAAAATTTGTGTAATAAAAATATCTTGCCTAGAAAGATGTTTTTGTTTCAGACAATACCTGTTTTGATAACTGATGCACCACTTAAACAGTAGCAAAAGGATATATTTAAATTTGTGTGGCAGAGGAAAAAAATCACGAGTTAAAAATGTAGAGTCATCTTCAGCATACAGGGTAAGGTCTGTAACAATCATAGTGTAGGATAGACAGGCAGAAAACTATCAGAGTGCAGACTTGAATACCAACCAGCAATTAGAAGACATGATGAATAATAGCACAACACTTGGACAGACTCAACAGTTTCATTTGGGAAACTGTGTGCATTCTAGACCAAACCAAACCCGAAATGCCAGGGAATTCCTAGAAGCTTGACATTCAGACAAATCAATCATCAATAAACACATAGAAATAAACCATATTTGTACACCATTCAAAAGAAACAATAAAACCTAAGAAAAGAAGGGAGCAAAAAGACCAGAACACATCCTTTCCAGCAACCAACACCGCAATAAATAGAGATTAACATCGATCAAGCAGTAAAAATATCCTAATCAAGAAACTACCAAGGAGAAAATCATACTGCCACCAACACTGGCAGGGCAAGCTACTGTGTATAAACAAGCAGCAAACCTCACACTCACTCACAGATAGTGTTATCTTGTTGGATGATGAAATGTCTGCTTGTACGTTTGTGTTAGCTTTTTAAAATGTTTAATAAAATTTAGAGTTCCCTTTGAGGTTCTTGCTCAGGATAATGCTAAACAAGCTTTTTAGCTTGAATCCTATTCCAAGTATCATAATCTAAAAAGTTCCTATGCCCGTGATGGCAACCTATGGCACGCGTGTCACAGGTGGCACGTGGCGCCATGTCGGTGGGCACGAGTGATTTTCGGGTCTTCTGGGCCCTCCGAAGTTGGCAAACGGGCCATTTCCGGCCTCTGGAGGTCCTCTGTGGGGGTGGGGAAGGCCGTTTTCACCTTCCCCAGGCTCCAAGAAAGCCTCTGGAGCCTGGGGAGGGCAAAAAATGGGCCTACAGGGCCCACCGTGCCATTGCCTGCCAAAAGCGAGGGGAGCGCGGTGGGGTGGGGCGCATTGAATTATGGGTGTGGGCACATGCGCATGACCCCCCCTGCTCCCAGCAGGCGATGGCAAAAAGGTTAGTCATCACTGTCCTATGCTCTGCACATTATAGTAAAACAACAGATAATGCTTTGTCACACTCCAAATGTTCATGAACTATAGCTCCCAACATGCTTAATGGTCAGGGATACTGGGAACTATAATTCAACATGTTTAATATCCAGAGAAAGTCACACACAACTAAATTAAGGTTTCTTCCAGAAAGATATTCAATGCTATTGTATGTTACTGGCCTAAAATATAAACCATCCCAAAACTAAGGGAATTTTCAATGTAATAATGCATGAAATGTACCACTTAAAAGGAGCAAAATGCAGCCTGAATATTCCAGACAATTATCTCCTCTAAACTGAAAAAAAATAAAAAATATTTGAATCAATGTTGACTCTTGGCGACCACTTAGACAAGTCCCTTGCAGTTTTCTTGGCAAGATTTCAGAAGTGATTTGCCATTGCGTCCTTCCTAGGGCTGAGAGGAATGACTGGTCCATGGTTATCCATCTAGTTTTGTGGCAGAAGCAGAATTCACGGCCTTCTATTTTGTAGCCTAATGCCTTAACCATTATACTAAATTCAAATAAGTGTGATTTGAATGGTCAGCTATTTCTTTCTATTATTTGGGTATCCATAGGTGTTTTTTTTTCTAGCTCATCTTTTCTCTACAATCTGGACTTTATCAAAGTACCAACATGATGAAGTCCTTCTCCATTGTATCTTACAGATCCTTTTAGGGTTTTCTTCACCCAGAAATAAACGTTTGCTCAAAAAATATATTGTTATATATATTATATATATATGTATATATATTTATAATTGGTATAAAATCTATATTAAATCTTAGTCAGTGTTTGCTCCAATTTATCTATGAACTTTCAAAGCTGTCTTTAATTGTATGTTATCAAAGCACACATAAAAATGCTTTTACAAAATATACATAGCAATTTTAACTAATAATTTTGCAGCAGATGTATTTCACAAGTATGTACATGCATTCTGCATTAGAACTGCAATGCATTTTTCAGTTTTGGTATGTTCCATGCCAGTATTTTGAATACAGACATAAAATGGAGGCTTGTTTAGCATGCTAACTATATCAGTTCTATCATCTTATAAGAGGCTAATATTCTATTCGGGTACCTAGTTAATAAAGTTAGTAAAACCAGCTTAATCATCTTTTTAAAAATCAAGCAAAATATCTCTATGGGTGTAGGAAGAGATAAAACTCCTCTGAGAAGAACATTCCGTTTCTGGGTTCCTAACTGAGCCGACAGACATCCAAAAAAAGCCAGCTGTTCTCTTTCATCTATTTGCAGTGCAGCTGGAATGATGCCCACAGAACTTCCCTCAACATACTTTCTTTGAAAGCAGCTTGCTAATTGTCTTTCAAGGGATTAATTCCATATAAATCAAAATTACAAACAGGAACGACTGCCACCCTATGGTCATGGTCTGCATAGCTCTGAATTGTACAGCCGCACCTGTGTGATAACAACATCACGACAATTACTACACTGATAGGGTACTCTGTAATGTACATGAAAGCAGATGTGGCAGGGATTGCACTAAAAGCACACAAAGTATTTTTCCTTTTTTCTGGCTTTAACAAACACAAAAATCCTGTTATAACTAAAATTCAAAATGTGTAATCTGATAGATATGATTTTATTCTAAAGAAGTTATAATTTATTAATAAATATTTATAGGAACAGTAGGATTGTGAAAGTTTTGCAAATTATTTGGAATGTTTCTAGCTACTTACAAGTGTAGCATTTCTCTATTATTCATTAAAGCAGCCTAATCTTTTTGGGTTTCCAGGTAAGAAACTTTAAAGAATGCACTCATTAACATTAATGCACTTCTTAAAATAGCAAGGTTTTTTCAGGCTCACATAGAAACCTGAAAAAATAGGTTGTTTTAATGAAATTCGGAAAAGTACTGCACTTGGGCAAGATCTGAAGCAATTCTTCTGAATAATTTTTGAATTTCCACTTTAAAATAAGCTGATTACGATTATATATTTTAAGAGGTGCACGTTATATACTCCTCTGTTGAAGAATGCCATGAAAAAGATATAATTCACACTCATCTACTTAAAATACAGTTTATTTGTGATTTAACATTAATTAGCATTACATCTATAAGCAATTTCCAACAACATTTATATATCTTTTTCCACAGGACACAGTTGGCTGGCTCATTCATATGCCAAAGCAAGTAAATAGAGGCATTAGCGAAAAAAGGTGCAAATAGTTCACGGTTGCATTTTTAAAAAATATTTATGCACATTGCATTCATTTAGATATAGATTTTAAAGTTATGAAAAGCATAGTTCACAGGTTACTGTTTCTACATATGTTGTAACACAACACAAAAAATGTAGAACATAAAAAATTAAGCAACTTAGATAGTCCCACTATTTTTTAAGAGAACACACCGATTCCAGTATTTTGAGATATTTAAAGTATCATTTCCAGATTCACTTCTGCGCTGCATTGCCACACTTACACAGTCAAAGCTCACCAGCCCTGTAACATGCTATACTCAGTTTTTGCATGCCAAGTCACATCCCGGCCATATTCAACCATCTATATATGGTAATATATTTCAACCGGCAATCTGGAAGTAACATTCACATTTAAGATGTACTTCCTCTTGTGCCTATGGATGTAAAAAGGCCATAGTTTGTTTTCATGTTTAGTGTGTATTTACAGATTTGTTTTCTTTTTCTGTTTAACTCAAAACAAAATAAAACTACCAGCAAGAAGAACAAATGGCAGGATCAGCACTTACAAATCAGCACTAATTTGCTCTAAGATTCATTGAGAAGGCAAAATGTAGATTAAAATGATCCTATTAACCTCTATTGTAATTTTAAAATATAAAACAGATGTTCCATCAATTTAATAAAAATACCCCCAATTCCATGACATATATTTTATGAAAAATAATCCACAAACTACCCCTCATTTTTTCTCCGTGCCCTTATTCTTTCCATCTCACTTTCCCTTTTCCAGTTTTGTCTTTTATTTGGTTATGGTCTTTTCCAGATGATCAGTTTATAGTGCAACATAAATGTAGCTGCATCCAAGTCATTTCATGGGATCCACATATCCCTGCATTCAAATAGCAATACAGCCTCATTCCAGTAATATAAACTCCTCCCAGTTACTGGGCTTACTGCTTTTCAGAAGGCTATCCAAAATGTGACTACAGGAGTGTCAGAAGTATTACAGTATACTAATAGTGATATTTTGCTGGCTAGTGAGATAACTTTTCATCCCCTGGTTTTGTCATTCTGTAGCCTTGCCACCTGTACTCTATCTCATACCTTGAGATTTCAACAGAAATTTCTGCAGAAATAATTCAGAAAGGCTAAATGAAACTAGGACACACTTCGAACTGATCTTCTGGAAGATCATAGGTTATCAAGATTATTTTTCTTCATTCAATAATATTATGAGAAAAAAATATAAGAAGATTTAGAATTGAATCCAGTAAATTTTTACGCTCTTTATATCTGATGTCAGAAGTTCTGGATTCATGAATTATATTTAAGTATACTCTACACCAAGCATCCTTGAATACATTCTACTGTTAAATGCTTGGTTTACATGCCTATAATACTTTATATTGAATGGTATACAAAATTTTCAACATATAAAATTCTTTTTCTGTTTTGCCATATTTAAACGAAGTTATCAATGTTAAGTGTATAAAATCCCCTTTATTGAAAAATAAGGGCTTTCTCCCTGCCCCCAACTGATAGAATAAAAAAAGTTTTCAAAAATTCTATCTTACTAAAATGAATATTTGGCAAAAGTTATTATTGATGAATGCAACCTTCACAGAGTCTGTAAAATTCCAAATGCAATTCCTTTTACAGTTTCCCCTTCTAAAATTATGTGCCACTATATACTTAAATGACCAAGGTTTGTGAGGGTGTGATTAGAGAGACATCACCCTTTGAGGCGGGGCAAAATCAAGATCATCCCAAAAAACATCACCCAATTACATAATGTGGCAGTAGGTTAAAAACAAACACTATCTGATCATTCAATAGTGAAATTGCTGAAGACATTTTAATCAACAAAAATCTTCATGTGTAACTTGCTAGATAAGGATATCTGAAATTACTGTGGTATTATTATGGACCAACTGCTAGTGTTAGTTTGTGGTGGAACTACTAAATACTTAAAATTCTCATAATAATTTTATTTGTACTAATTAAGAGATGAATTCTTCATTTAATTAATTAAAACCCAGTTTCTATGTAATTGTTTCCAGTTCTGTACTTAGGTTAAGGCCCAGTTTCTTGCATAACCCTACTTGACCATTTTAACAACTGATTAGATGTATGACTAAAGTGTCAGTGAAACCTCAGGCCTCCACCTTTTCCTTCTTTTTGTTTTTTTTCAGGAAGGATGGAGTACGGAATTTCTTCTTCTTCTTTGATGGTGATTTGGAAGGAGAGCCTTCAGGAGAAAGGGTCTCTTCAATCTTCTCAGAAGTCTTAATTGTAATCTCTACATTCTCTACAGTACTAGTGGTTAACTGGCTGACTCTCTGGGCAAGATCTTCTTCCACATCGTGTACATCTTCTTTGCCATTCATGACAATTGGCAGCTCCAAAGAGGTGAGTTTAGAATCCTGTAGGTAATTGTCATTATTTTCTGGAAGGGGAAAAAAAGTGATATTTTATTCTTTCTTGTATTGGTGGTTATATAGAATAGATGGTTGTGTAACATTCTAAACAGGGCTAAATACAATTTGGATTGGGAATTTTAGAAAATTGGGACTTTGTAAAATTGGATAATCTGGGCTTCAGTTCCTTTTTTATCCCGTGTTACTTTTTGTGTTGTGTTGTGATACTTTTCCCCCCTTAAAGCTTCAATTTAAAGCGACATTAAAGTAATACTAATATTCCTTGGGTGTCTGGAATCAGGTTTTTAACCAAGTTCCAGACACAATTGGACATACAGAATATACCTCTAACTAGAAGGTACACCCTGCTAAGCAGCATCATTACCTGTTTGTTATGTTAGACTGGCATTAATAGACTAAGTTGTACTACATAATGCAGGGAACAAAGCATTTAAAAAACAAACAAACACAGAAATTGTAATTAGGGGTAGGATGTAAATTAACACAATGGCTGAAATTTGTCTTTTTAGGTGGCCTCTTCTGAACAATGAATGAGATTAGGCCAAAATGACGTAATAATTTACATGGATATTGTATCAGGCTTCACATATTAAGAGTTTGACTATATTTTCTATGATCAATCTTTGGGATTAAAAAAATAGACTGTAAAGAAGGATTTACAGGCTCACAATATTGTGCAATGGCAAATAGCATTTACACCTTCTGGAGTTGTAATATTGCACGTGACATTACATTATATACCTTCTAATTTGTCAGGGACATTTTGTGGGGACTGAGTTTGAGAGTTAATTTGGGAAACAGAGGACCCATCATCTGAGAATAATTCCTGATCAGCATCTGTAGGACAAGAGCCTAAGTTAATAAAAGCCATGCCAAAATAAGCACAACACACAAAAAAGGTCAGTACATATTAGTACATACATAAAGGCAAACAGTTTAGCCATATTACCTGATCATGCAAATGTTATAACACTAAATTAGATTATAAACTCATATTATTACCAAGCTATGGTTATTAAATGTACAGTATATCAAAGATGAATCCAAATAGTTAGAAGAAAGTATTCTATGAGAACATAGCTTCTTAAGTAACAATACTGTGATTAAAGTAGTCAAAACAATATATGCAGTGTTAGTGTTGAAAATGCTAGTGAGAGACAACAGTAAATTAGTAATGCCCATATTATTAAAGAGCCTTATCAGATGCTTTGAATGAAAATGGGTGAACAAAATGCTAAAATACAGGGGGTTTTACCTTTGAATCTTTACGCTTTCAAAAATAAGAAATTGGTAGGTTAGAAGATTGCTTGCTATAACTGCAGGCAACAGAACATACAGCTATCAGACCATTTTGCTCAGGAATGATGTCTTTTAAAGACTAACATATTGGTTCAAGATTATCTTATTATTATTCTGCTTTTTTGTACTTAGTTGTACTTATGTGCTTTTATATTAGTAATATACAAAAGCAATACAAGTGTATGAGTACTTTATTTATCCAGTCTTATACATACTTATACATGTATTATCCTATGTAAATTGATACATTATCTATGTTTATTCCAGAGTTTTCAGAAAGAGAAAATAGTTTTAAATTTATCCTAAGATTACTAGAAAGGTATTCCAAAAATGTGGGAATGAAAAATAGACAATTAAAAAGGGAAGGCTGGATTAAAGGTAATGTTGATTTAATCAAGCTAAATAGAGGAAATAGTAGGCTTCCTTAGCTGGAAAACAACTAAATGCAAGCATCATCATAATTTAATGAAGATAAAAATGAAATGAAGGGGAAGTTAGCTGCCAAGAGTTGAGAGAAAATAAACTGTAGGGTAGCCATCTCACCTAGAAATATTTTACAGTAGGAATAAGGTAAAAGTAAAAAAAAACATGGAATCAGTTGCTTTAATATATAACTGATATAAGCAATGATGTGGATATTAAGTATGGGAGATTGATAGGCTAATATATTATAGGCCAGTGATGGCGAACCTTTTTGGCACTGGGTGCCGAAAAGGGATTGTGCATGCGTGCAGGGCACCGGGTGCCAAAAAGGGAGCAGTGCCACAACCAGGAAGAGAAGCTACCCAGGGGACATGCATGTGCCGGATAAGGTACTTCCGGTTTCCGGCACGCATGCCAGCAAGTCTTCCGGTTACTTCCGCGCATGCGCACATGCCGATCAGCTGGCTGGTGCATATGCTCACGCCGGAAAACAGAAGACCAGCTTTTCCAGTTTCTGACACTGCTGCATGCACAAAAGCCAGCTGATCATTGCGTGCACATGCAAGCCAGAAATCCAGAAGAGGAACAGGTGACGCCACGCGTGCCAGTCGACATGGCTCCACGTGCCACTTCAGGCACGTGTGCCATAGGTTCGCCATCATGGTTATAGACTATAATATATTAGCCTATATTATAGGCTAATATATTTGACTTCATTATCTATATAAAAGGGTTTGTAAGTTACTGAGGTTTGAATTTAAGTCTCTATAAACAAGACTGCACTGATGACAACATAAAAGGGATCACCCCTTCTTCCAAATCCTGGAAGGGAAGTCTCCTGAAAAAAGGTCCATTTGATACTTGCCTGGAGGAACAAATGAGCAAAGTACTCCCATATAGGAGAAGGAACCCGGTCCCAACAGAGAGGGACATTTATCTTTTATATACATAGAGAAATCAAATGAATATTTGTTAAGAAATGTGATAGTAGGAAGAGCTAAATTGTAAAGCCCATAAATCTTCTATTCATTCAAACATGTCTAGTCCTATTTAATGCCATATATTAGGAAATAAGCTCTTGCCAAAACACATTTTGTGACTTATAGGTTCAGTTGCAAATGTATCTTCTATCAATTCATTGTCAAGAGGATATGGTAATTTAACACACATTAGATTATCCTGGAAACCAGGAATTTCCAATTTCTTGATTTATACTATAAATCATGTGGATATTAGTCTATTAATCTAACTCATTCACCACTTCTACCCCAAGTTAACATATGCCTATATGCCCATTTCACATAAGACTCATCCAAAAATGAGAATTCATTTTAAACACAAATAATATATATATATATAGGAAAGGTAAAATTGAAGTTGTCAATGCATATTATTTAATTTAAATTTTTTTAATTAAATTAGTAATTCTGAATATTGATTTTTTAATTAAACTACCGTATTTTTCAGAGTATAAGACACACCTTTTTCCTCCCTAAAAGGGGGTAAAAATGTAAGTGCATCTTATACACCAAATGTAGCCCTGCCCACCCCCATGCCCCCCCCCATT
>JANHZT010003439.1:95911-116946 GCA_032468215.1 Stegonotus admiraltiensis | reverse complement strand
TCTATTCTATTCCATTCCATTCCATTCCATTCCATTCCATTCCATTCCATTCCATTCCATTCCATTCCATTCCATAATAAGAAGCAAAAAAGGAGAAAATGTAAAATAGAACAGCACATGGCTACCCTTATGTGACAATGTACACGACTAGTGGAAGAGCTTGTCTTTCTTCCTATCCAGAAATAACTAATATTTGGCTGAATCAAAGGTTCACAGCGAGCTCAAATCTCTGCCACTGAAATTTTGCAAAATTTCCCAGAATCTGACTTTTTCAAACTTAATAGAATAGATAATCAACTGCATTCTGATTTGTCCTATATATCAATTGCAACCTTATATTGATTTTTCAGAATCTCTTGGTTACCTAGATGTATTGGCCCAATGAGTTCCAATAACTTCGGGCAGCTCACTGTCAAGAAAAGCAATGTTCTTTTTTGTTTTTACTCCATTATATTGTTATTCTGTTTTCTTTTCAGAATTCCTTCTGGTAGATGAGCTGCTATCTAAGTTTGTTGAATAGATATATATTTAAGTTACATAAACAGCTTCAACTTGGCATGTTTTATATTTATTTTGGTTCATACAAATAGTGCATGGGAAAGGTCTTATGTACAACCACTGGCATCTCTAGATGTAGCTTAGAAAACTATAATACATGATGCCATAAAAACTGCTGTTATCCAATGTAAGCAGCAATGAATTTGATGGACCTGTAGTCTGCTAATAAAAGCCAGTTTCTTCCTGCAAAGTACCAATTACAATCTTGACATTTCAGGTATCCTTTTAAAGCATAAGAACAAATTCAGCCATAGAACTATGCACAGTAGGGTCCACAAGTTTCATTACACTAAAAGCCACCCCAAAAGTAGATAAATTGGGTCCCAAGAGTAGACAGATCTTGGCCACAAGCAACTTCTTTAAAACATTATACCAAACTGGAAAATATAAACATTTAATTATATAAACTGCCAGCAATACGAACAATGAGTAGGATCAACTATGTATTATATAAAATTAATCTTTAAAATATAATTTCCATTCCCCTCCCAAATAAAAGATGCCAAAAGTTTGTTACTTGTCCTTTCCTCCCTTTTCTTTTTACACAAAATGCTCCTTTCAGATACAGAACATACATGCTTTCTCTCACACACATGAATATTGTTTGTATCCTCACTTTCTCAAAAATGGGAAGTGAAAAGGGGTACTGAAATCAGGTCAGGGAATGAGAACAGACATATAAGAGTGAGACAAAAAATGGGTAATCAAGGAAGTGCCCTCTCTTCTTGCACCTACCATAAAAGCATCTTATTTTCCCTATACCTAGCACACTTGGAAAAACAATTTCCCCCCCATTTCATGAAGGTAGAACAAAAAACTTTAAAAACATAACAATGAAATAATTCAGGAACCTCCTGTATTTTTATTCTCTATGTAAAATTCTGGGATTTATTCCTTCTTCTGATTGATCATGCAAGTAAGGAACTCAGTAGCAGCAAATTTGCAGTCCACAATCCTTGTTCTCTCTCTCTCTGAAGAAAAACCCAAACTCCAAACTATGAGATTTGGAAAAGAAAAACCAGCAACAACAAACACCTCTAAGGACATGCTCTAGAAAGAAGTTGTGTGGGAAGGCAGAAGCTTTCTGCAGGCTGCTCCACTTTGCAGGCAGACAAAATGTCTCTGGAGATTTTGTGAGGATGAAAAAAGGAGGGCAGGACTGATGAAGAGAGGCAGAGAAACACCATAGTGAGAAAAACAGGCTCTGCATAGGTAGAAATGTTGGAGGGATGTTGGGTTAATGAATGAGGAAGTCGGAGAGAGAAAGAAAGGGTGCTGAAGGAGAGACAAAATAGGCAGGAGATATACCAAAAAAAAAAAAAGCAGAAAATATAACACACACCCAGAAAGAAAATGACAAGAGCTGAAAAGTTAAGAAAAAGGTGCTAAGGGATAGTAGCAGAAAATGCAGTTTCCAGATTATCCACATTTTGACTGGTGTCTGTCTGTCTGTGAATCTGCCTTACTCCAGAATAATTTTAGGTGGATTACACTTAAAATAGAAAACTAATAAAAAAGAATTTAAGAATCCAGACAAATTATGCAATGCAGAGTTCCACAATACCCTATCCCAAGGCCTGGAAAAGGTTTTTGGAATACAGTCAGATGGAAGTTAAATAGATCTCAGGGGGATATCTTTCTAGAATGCAGGAGGCATTCTGATCTCAATATATGGCATTGTAATGGTATGTGGGAAAGACCTGGGAGACAAGGGAACAGTTGGGTAACAGACAGTATACCCTGCAGCAGGGAAAGAGTGTCAGAAAAGACCTTCCTTAGTTTTTTGAGCTGTAAAAGAGACCCATGGAGTGGGGTGGGGGATAAGGGACGTTGGTCTTACCTGACATGCTCCTTCTCTGTGGGTGATGGGAGAATCCAAGGATGGGTTGACCCTTGCCTTTCTGCCCAGAGACTGAGTTGACAAAGTTTAGCCACACCTCCTCTGCTTGTCTGAGCCCAGTTTTCTATGAAGGCGTAGTCCTATATTAGACACAGTTCCGGTTGCTATAATGGCCATGCCTGGACTCTGGACCGGATGGTCGCCAGGGTGGGTTTGGATTCTCCTGTCACCCACAGAGAAGGAGTGTGTCAGGTAAGACCCACGCCCCTTCTCCAGTGTGGTGATGGGAGGATGGAACAAACCAAAGCTGGCAGTCCAAATGGGGTGGGTAGCAGTCTGGTCCAGAGTCCCCTAGGTTGTATGAACCTTTTGGAGAACCCTCCTCCTGAAAGCCACTCTGCTAACATGAAGGTATCCAGTTTGTAGCGTTTGATAAATGGCAATGGGGAGGACCATGTTGCCGCCCTACAGATGTCCTCAATTGAGGCCTGCATAGCCCATGCGGCTGTCGTAGCTGCACTCCTGATTGAATGAGCGGTTATTCGCCCAGGCAATGGAATGGCCTGAGTCTCGTAGGACTTGGCAATACATGTCTTATCCAACGACCTATGGTTGATGGCATCACCTTGGGAAGAAAGGAGGGATCCAGCTGCAGAACCACCCTTTCCGTGTGAAAGATACAAAGGTCCTCTCTTACTGAGAGAACCGCCAGTTCAGAAATCCTCCTGGCCAATGTAATGGCCATGAGGAAGGTGACCTTGAAAGATACAAACTGAAGACTTGCTGTCCTCAACAGCTCGAAGGGCACAGATGTGAAGGCTTGAAGCATCAGGGGAAGGTCCCAGGTGGGATACCTATGAACCACAGGAGGTTTGAGGTTCACTGCACCTCTGAGAAATCTGCACATGATTGGATGTTGAGAGAGAGGCTCTTGGTCACCGCACACTAACACCGTGGACAGGGGGGCCGCCTGTCTGTGAATGGTGTTAGGTGACAACCTCTCTTGTAAAAAGTCCAGGATCTATGGAACCAATACCAAGGTAGGTTCGATGTGACTCTTGAAGCACCATCGACAAAATGCTGTCCAGGTCACATTGTACATCCTGTTAGTTGATGGCCTTCTGGAGGCCAGAATCGTCTGTATCACCTTCATGGAGAATTTGTCCTTCCTCAGGAGTCCCCTCTCAAGTGGCAGACGATCAACTGGAGCCATTGTGGCTCTGGATGGACCAAGGGCCCTGGCTGAGAGAGTTCCTGTCCTGGGGAATCCTCCAGGGTCGGGATATTGAGAGGCTGACCAGGTCCGCATACCAAGGGCATCTAGGCCAGTGTGGAGCAAGAAGAAGGACCTCCGTTCTCTCCGTCAACACTTTCCTGATCACCCTTGGAATGATGGGAAGAGGAGGGAAGGTGTACAGGAGCCCTCGGGGCCAGGGGCTGCAGAGTGCATTGACTCCCTCTGCTCCTAGGGCTGCAAACCTGGAGAAGAATCTGGGCAACTGAGGGTTCCTTGGGTGAACATGTCCAAGATTGGCTGGTTGAACCTCTCAGACAGCTCTCTGAATAGATCTGGGTGCAGCCACCACTTGGGGTGATCTATAGTGGTCCTGCTGAGCCAGTCTGCCGGCACATTTGCCCTCCCCGAGATGTGCTCTGTCCTGATGGAGAGAATGTGACTCTCCACCCAGAGTACCAATTATTCTGCTTTGCGCATGAGGGACCTGGAGCGAGTGCCCCCTTAGCAAATGATGTGAGCCTTGGCAGCCACATTGTCTGTTAGAAGCAGAATGTGATGGCTGGCCACAGCCATCTGGAAATGTTGGAGGGCCAAGTGTGCTGTAAGCTCCAGCCAGTTGATGTTGTTCCTCAGATCTGCCTGAGTCCACTGCCCTTGCGCCACTTGTGACTGGAGGTGGGCACCCCAGCCAAAGAGGCTGGCATCTGAGGTTGGTGTCTTTGAACACGCATCCCTTTGACATGGCTCGGGATCTCCACCATTGTAGGGACCAAAGTACCCTGGGAGGTATCTGCACCCTGGTGTGGGAGTTGCTGCTGCCAGCCTTTTGGAATGGTAGCAGGAACCACTGTAAGGTCCTGGCGTGCAGCTGTGCCCAAGGGATGATTGAAATACAGGAGATCATCTTTTCCAGGAGTTGTGAGAGGAGATTCAAGGTTATGACTCGTTCCTCCCGAATCCGGCACACTAAGGTTTCTATATTGGCCTAACGATCTAGTGAGAAGTAAACCTTGCAGGATCTGGTGTCAATCACCTCGCCAAGATGTAACAGCAGAGTGGTGGGAGCCAGGTGGCTCTTCTGGAGGTTGACTGAAAACCCGTAATCCTGAAGGACCCGGATTGTAGTTTGGAGATCCTCTTTCGCCTGAAGAAAAGATGACTGTATTAGGATGTCGTCGAGGTAGCACTGGATGTGCACCGGGATTGTCCTGAGGTGCGCTGCCAGTGCCAACAGCAACTTTGTAAAGGTCCTGTGTGCAGTGGCTAACCCAAAAGGTATGGCCCTGTATTGGAAGTGATACCCTGCATAATGAAATCTCATGAACCTTTGGTAAAAGGGATGGATAGGCAAGTGCAGGTAAGCCTCCGTCAGATCCAGTGATGTCAATAAATCACCTTCTCGGATGCCTCCCAGGATGGAATGTAGGGAGTGCATCTTGAATCGTTTGTATACTAGGTGACAGTTCAATTTTTTTGAGATCTAAAATTGCTCTCCACCCCTCCAAGCTCTTTGGAACTAGGAACAGGATTGAATAAAACCCTAGTCCCTGTTGGCCCTCTGACACCGGCTTGATGGCAAGGATATCCAACAAGTGCTGGATAGCCACTTCCATGAGGCCTTTCTTTATGATGTTCTGGGAGACAGGGCAATGAATAAAGTGCCTCGAGGGTGTGGATAGGAATTTAAGAGCGAGGCCTAGCCTCACTGTCTGTAGCACCTAAGTATCCGACGTTGTTCCTTCCATTGGATCGCAAATAGGCTTAGGCGACCGCTGATGGGGAGTCTGAGGTGACAGTCACTTAGATCGGCGAAAGGACCAATTTTTTGACCCCCAAAATGGCTGTCAGCCTCTGTCACGGAATCCAGGTTGGTCCTGACGGTTCTCTGAAAATAGGGCCGCTGATATTGAAGAGCGTCAAGTCCAGTGTCTGAAAAACAAAAGGATGGTCTGCGGAAGTAAGGCAAGGGCTGGCGGTCAACTCGCCTGTGAATGGAAGGGAGAACCTTCTGCCTATCCTTGTTTTCTACAAGGTTAGGGTCCAGCGCCTGTCTAAAAAGGTTTCTACCCCTAAAGAGAGCAGACCCTAGCCTCCATTTGGAGCACATGTCAGCCTGCCAGTGGCAAAGCCACAGCAGGCAGTGCGATGTGATGGAGGAGGCCATAGCCCTGGAGGTGAACTTAGCCACGTTAAGAGTTGCATCAGCAGAAAACTCAGTGGCCACCACCAGTTTGTTTATGTCCTGGTGAAGTCGTACCTCTCAGGTGGGACCCTCTCCTGCATCTGGTGCAGCCACATCAGGGAGGTCCGATTGAAGAATAAGGCTTCTGTTGCAGCTCTGATCACCCAGGCCACCACCTGGTGCATCTTGCGGAAAGACATCTCTACCTTCCTATCTTCCGCCTTCAAGCCCTCCGCTATGTCGGTGGGTAAAGTGGCGGGAGAAGCCAGGGTCACTACTGGGCCATACACTGATGGCAATTGGAGCAGTTCCATGAGGTCAGGACCCATGTTATACAGTTTCTTGTCAGTCCCACTGGGAGTGGGAAGAGATCCAGGGTGATCCCATTGTCTCTGAACTACATCCAAAAAGAGTTTGGGAGATGGGATCACCTCTTGTTCTGCAGTATGTTCTGAGAGCAGAAGTTGTCTCCCCTGACGTATGGGCCATTTTTTGGCCTTGTAAAGGAGGCACTTAAATAATGTGGTATGAGAAAGACCCGTGAATGTAGGAGAATCTGGCCGCAGGCCCTCGTCCTCAAATAGTGCCAGCTCCTCCTGATCTTCATCTCCCATGAGCGAATCCTTACTGCGCATGGAGGGATGTGGGGAAGGAGACCCCTGGCCAGATGCCATATGTTGTGGGCAGCTGAGAATGTCGGGGCAGCCGTAGAGGGGAATCAGGTGCCAATGAATAAGGTTGGCTTCTCTGCTGTAGCCCTGCTGCTATGCCCTGCGATAGGTCCTCTGAAATAAGTCATCTTATTTCCTGGGACAGTTCAGGCACCTGATCCTTCCTGGGGCGCAGTCCTGCCGCTGTGGGAGTAAACATGGCTTCAGGAGTAGAGCCCTTCTCAGCTGCAGTGGACTCCAATGCTGCTGTTGCTAGGGAGGAAAAAGGATTAAGCTCTCCTTCATAGTTGTCTGGATTGAAGGTCTGCAGCTCTCTGGCGCCATCTGGTGACCAGGCTTGCTGCCCTGTATCCTCAACCCAAAGCAACAGTTCAGGTGGCAGAGATTACAAAATGACAGGTGGCTCTAGAGAGGAGATTGGCTGTCAGTCTCCCTCTGCCTGTCTTTGGGCTTTGGAAAAATGTTTCTCCAGTGCTCTTTGTCGCCTTTTAGCGTCCTTGTCCTCAGCTCTTAGAAGGCTTTTTGGAGCAGAGGGCTTCTGCCCTCATTTTATCAGCTGCTCCTCTGCTGGCTGACTGCCTTTTGGCAGATGAGGAGCGTTTCTTCGCTGGTAATCATCGCAATGGTGAACGTTCAGCGGGCATGGTATCTCCTGTCAGAGTGAGATCCACCATTCTGTTGACAGCTAGGCTTGTTCCTGTCAGAGCTGCTGTCACGCTTCCCTGGAGATATTAGTGGAGTATGCCCCGGTCTCAGCCGGGTAGTAACTCCAAATGCAGCCTTTTGCAGTCATAGGGAGCTAAAGGGTGGTGGCGGCCTGGCAGGACGGACAGGGAAAGGGCAGCACACTCACTGCGGCTGAGCAGCCTGAAAGGTGTGAAAACAGCAATGCTGGCACCTTGGGTGTTGAAAGAAGCCACAACCCTGGAGTGTGCCCCGAATGATCGGGGATTGACTCCAAAGCCGCCCTCTAACCAAAGGGGAGTCCAGGGTGGTGGCAGTTATGCCAGACAGACTGGGGAGACCAGTGCACTCACCAGTGGCTAAATGCTTCTTGTACGAAGTCCAAAGTGTGTTCCGCAGAGTATACCCCAAATAATCAGGTATTGCCTCCAAGCCGCAACACGGATCAGTTCAGGGCAGTGGCAGTTGTGCCGGACTGACCAGGGGGACCAGTGTACTCACCCGTGGCAAAATGTCCGAAGCCGTGATGTCTGCAAAGCACCGAAAGACGGGCTTAGCGCAGAGGCTATGCCACCACATTAGCCTAAGTGATTTCTCCTTTTGAAAATGTCTTCTAGATTCCAGGTGGTGGGAGAATCCAAGATGAATAAGCTTTCTGTCCAACTGGGAAAAGAGCAAAGTTTTTTTATGTCTCTCTAGGGCAAGACTGAATTGAAAAACTGGGCTCAGACAAGCAGAGGAGCCGTGGCTAAACTCTGTCAATTCAGTCTCTGGGCAGAAAGGCAAGTGTCAACCCATCCTTGGATTCTCCAGTCACTACACTGGAGAATCGTACTTTCACACTTGCAAGATTGCTGTCAGCCTTGCAGGGTAAACCAGATACGAATCACAACCAGATGTGTACTTTACCAATTGTACTTTATTGTAAAGTTATACTGACAGAATTTCACATGTCTGAAAGTGACCATATTTTCTTGGAAAAAATAAAGGGTAACCTAAAAAAAGGGCAAATCTGAAAAAGATTCATATGGATAAAAATTTGTGTTTATAACTGTTTTACAAAACAAACTTCAAGAGCAAAATGAACAAACTAACAAATAAATGTAAAAACCACCTTTCTGAAATAAAGAATTGTCCTTTATAACAAGAAGTGTACAGTCATTATAGGTGCAAGTCAAGTAATAAATAACACGTTATAAAGGAAACTTAGTGGATTTTATAATTTGTAATCCATCAAATCATCCTCCATTTTAATTGGTTCAGTCTCCTTTCTCTTCAACTGTCCCTTATAATTTGTGTTAACTTTCTTTACCATTGTTTTTTTCTACCAACTTTGAACTGATTTATAAAAATACTGATGTTTTGTCAGATTCACCTCAGTGACCACTGTTAGTATTAATATTTTTTCATCAGTCATCAAGTATGAGTCCCTTTGCACCAATAAGAGATCGAAGTCCAACCCATCTTGAATTCCGTTGACTATGATCCGCCACCTATTTGCTTTGACCGCTAATAGTTCAGATTTTGTAGACAGCATTAGCATACAATAAGCCTATATTCATCTGAACTGCCTAGACTCCTGATTTCCTGTGCTTGACAAATAACCTTTGTTCAATTTTAATTCCAACATAGTGCCTTCAAATATTATTTCTAACTCCAAGTGTCTTTGCAGCAAGCCAGATCTAAGCACGTTTTCTCTACAATGCCTTATTTTCACAAAACCATTTTCTGAACTATCCAAGTTTACCATTACATTTTAAATGAGACCTGACATTCTCACTCTCCCACCAAATAATTAATTTATAATTGCTCATCTAAGAGAGCTCTTATACTTTCTAGATATAAAAATGTCACAGTTCATGTGACGTGTTCATTACACGTTACTATTGTGAATTATGATTACTTAGAATTAAATAACAGTAATCAAAAAGGTTTGCTGACAATTTTATGAATTCTGGAGAATTTTTGGATTCCTCCTATAAGTAATTTGGCAACGTAAACATATTAAAACATAAACATATTAAAACAGAATAACCTTTGATACTGTGAAGCCTAAGAAAAGCAAAATGACAATAATCCATAATTATGACAATCCATAAAGGTTCCGTATTTCCTGTTATACAAATATCTGAAGTAAAAAGATTATGAGTAGAATGAAGTCAAAGATGGAATGCAAATTCTATTCTATTAAAAGAAAAAAAATTAAAATGGTACAAATGTTTAAAAAATGAGATGAAATCATGACTTCACTGGGGAACATTGGATAAGCCAGTTGCTGTTTGTAACTGTATAGTTGTTTCTTCAAATCAAAGCCATATGATTTTGGTTTTGTGGGTGCAAATTCTCCACCTAGTCTACACAATATAGTGCTTGCAGTTAGCATTTACTAAAAGTAGAAACTTTTCCATTATATATCTATTATTGTACAAGCTGTCTGCTTACCTGGCTAATATAGTTTCATTCAGTTCTAGAGTTTCACATAAAGCAAAAAGTTCCTTCAGAGCACACTTTCACTTTTTCATATTTATTCTACATGATATTCAGCACATCACTGAAGTTTGTATAATGAGAAGGTAATCGTGAATGCTAGGCACAAAATCTCTATGTTGTAAAATATTATTTGGCAACATTTTCATGTACGTTTAACCATCTTACTATATAATAACATAAGCAAGCAAGCAAGCAAGCAAGCAAGCAAATAAATAAATAAATACATGTACCTGTAATTTTATCTCTTACAAGTTTGCAGGATTCTATTTCACCAATGCTCCCAAAAAGGCTCCTGAACTCTTCTTGGGTCATGTTCTGGGGTAAGTAGTTGACTATGAGGTTGGTTTTGCTGTCATCTGTAGCTGCCCCTGTCTGCATAGGGGAAGGGCAATTTCGGCTGTTGCTGGCAGGACCATTGGTTGTATTGGATGTAGGGCCATTTGACACCTGAGGCTCCATGGTGCTAATTATCTATGTAGAAAGAAAAGGTGGAAAATATCCCTTCAATCCTTAGAGATACAGTTGCTGTTTTAAAAACATACTTACAAGTGAACAAGTAGGTAGTATTCATGGCCAATTTAAGACAGTTTTTTTTTAATCAGCTTGGTCCTTCTGCTATTGTTATAAAGTAGGTCATGCTAGTCTTTGGCAGAAAGCATATAGTAAGATGCAGAGACAAATACAACCTCCTTTTCTTTTCCCCTACTAGTTTTGTTAATTCAAAGCTAAATTTTCTTTTCATGATGCATTTGAATGTACAAATTTAACTATGATCCGAGGTATAATAACTGTGATTAAAATTACGAATCTATTTAAGAGGAAGAGTCCCATGAAGAGATAAAAGCTAAAAAAGTAAACATGTATTACCTTTTTAATTATTGCGACACCTAGTATTGTGACAGGTTTATTTGGCCCATTCAAAGTAAGAAAGCTATTACTGTGATATTATGAACTTGAAGCAACAGCCTTTTAGCCTTATCAAGGACACTTATTTACATCAACAAAGCATCTATATTCTTGGCCACCAAAGATTTCTTTTGATTCTTTATTAAATAGAACCGAAACTGCAAATCATAAAATCAAAGTTTTAGAGCGGAAGGCAACATTTCACCCATCAAATCCAACCCCCGTTTGGTGCAGAAAACCAAATCAAAGTATCCCAAAAATAGCTGTTTTGCTCTGTTTAAACACCACTAGTGAGGGATGACTTAGCATCTCTTTGGGTAATTGATTACACATCTGAATTGCTGTTACTGTTGGAAGCATTTTCTTTCCAACTTTCAATGGTAAGCTGACATCCTGTAATTTAGATCTATCATTTTGTGTTTTACACTCTGTACTGATATATATTTTCTATTCAACAGCTTTTCAGAATTTGAAGAATGTCGTCATCTCTCCACTCAGTCTTCTCAAAACTAAAGGTTTCCATATCCTTCAATCTCTCTTCAAGATCTTTGTTTCTACTGTAGCTCCCTGATCATCTTTGTTCATTTCTGTAATTATCAAATTTTATTTATCTTCTAGTATATTAGTTATCCCACCTACTTTGTGTCACCAACAAATATGATAAGCATTCCTTCCACCTGTTATTTAAGTCATTTATAAAAATGTTGAAGACTGTAGCTAAACCTTATGACAATCTACTAAGTATCTCCTCCAGCCTAATGAGAAAACCGTTGATTCCTTTTCACGTAAGATTTTCAGTTCAACTATATATGCATTTAAATGTCATCCTCTGTAGTCCAAACATAACTAATTTGCTAATGAAAAAGTCATGGGACTATTAAATATTTTGCTGAAGTCAAGACACAGTGCCTCTTACAGTACTCCCACAATTTATCAGAGAAACTATCAGATTAAAAAAAGTCATCAAATTAATATGGCAAGACTTGTTGTAAGCTAGCATTTATAAATAAACCAATATTACACAAGTAAACTTAAATTAATACAATTAAACCACTTGTTGAATAAAAAGTGATTTTTACAAGATTCAGAAACAATAAGTAACAAGACTTAATAAACTATTGTTCTTTTAAGACTATATATCTTTTAAAACAGAGTGTTCTTTATGCAACTCAAAAGGGTGAAGTTTTTTAAACACTGTAATTTATACCTATGACATACAATACAGCATGTAAAGTTAAAGATGGCTTAGGACTGTTACAGATTTCTACAGCTGCCTTTATTCAAAGACAACCAACACTTTTATTGCCTATTTCTTCCTTACCTGCTGTGGAAAAAAATTCTTATAGCAGTAGGTACATAACCAAATATGCTATTGTTATTATTTATTTATTTAAAACATTTGTATAGCCAAATATTATATTTGTGTGCTACCTACTTCATAGGTTCTAGGAGGCTTACACCTATAAATGTGACAAGATATGGTAATGATTAATTAAACTACTATGATGGCTAATCCATGCAATCCCTAAGAGGTACTGTCAGCCTTATGTGACACTTTACTCTTCAAATGCTCTGTAGAAAAACAGTCATCACTGTTTTTGTGAATGACATCAGTGAAGAAACCTCAGGTATATTGTTCTAGAGGAAGATATATAGCAGGACAGTGGGAGTGGGCATGCTACTTACCCAAATGAAGCTGCACAATTACCAATAGTGGTTTTGTTCTGTACCTAAGCTAAAACCCAAAGTGGAAAAAATCCAGAATGGCAAAGTAATAGCCAGAATCATTGGCATGCATTTGTCAGAAGCTTGTCATGCATTTCAAATTTAAAACTTTAGACTTATGCATACATGCAATCCTAAAAGCATTTCTACACTAATTCTTTGAAGAATCTCACATTTTTCAAAAGACTAACTTGATTACTTCTTGAAAAAGTGGATTGCATGAATCTCAGCTGAATTACCATAATGACAGGAAAAGTATAACCGCAACTACACCATGGAGGACATCTGAACCCTACATGGGTAAATACAAGTAGTCCTCAAGAAATCACAGGCCACTTAACAACACTTCAAAGTTACTACTGACATCCCCAAAACTACATATGACTCTATTTCAAAGTAATAGCAGGAGACTCCATGTGGATCAGTGGGGGATTCTACCAGTTCGGACTGGTTCGGGTGAACCGTTAGCTTCGACTTTCAGCCGTGAGCAAACCGGTTCTTTCTTTGAAGTGGGCCTGCCCGCCCCTGAGTTATACTCACCTACATTTCTGCTTCCGAAGCCCAACTGATTGGGGCAGCAGAGTGGATTATCACTCCTCAGGTGTTTTCCTTGCTCTCAGCAAGTTCAATTTTCTGCAAACTGCGCACGCAGTGAAGCAGTTGTTAAACCGGTAGGATCCCACCACTGATGTGAATTAACTTAGACTTTACACTCTTGGAGTTGTAGTGGAACTCATTCAACGTCTTCTCATGTTCTCCTCTCTCCCTTAGCTCCACCACTACAACCATTTACTCTGATACACTGGCTCTGAGACCAAACCAATCATAGGGGCAACATGTAGGTTATGTTTTGGCCAGCTGATCATATGGCCTAGACAGAAAAGAGGGTTATTTTTATCTATTTATCATGCCAGCATCTACTGCCCAAATATACTGCTGTACTTTTCTTTCTTTTTTGTTGTTGTAAAGATCTTGTGAAGAAACTGGACTTTTTGAAAACTTTTTTAAAAAAAGCAGGTGGAATGTTTTACATTTGAAAATGCAAGAGTATTCTGCTTGATCTGCTCATCTAATGATGTGATGTGCCTGTTCATTCTTTAGTGAACTATTAACGCATCAACCCATTTTTCTTACAAAGGCATGCTTAAACTTTTGGTTTGGCTTATTTGTTGCAATTTTTCTTCAGTTAGAAAAAAAATTATTTTGCTGAGCAAGATACGCACTTGACTCAAAACAATTTTTTTTGTTATTTATGTTACACTATAAAATAATTGCTCCTCCCTTGTTTGGTTTCGGTGGCTAGTGAAGGAAAGAGGGTAAATTTGCAAGTTCACTTCTAAATTATTAGGGTAAATGGAAACAAGTTTAGGGTTAGACATAGTCATGAGACCTAGACGACGTTTATTAAAAACAATTTGAACGTGCACGTTTGGAATTAATTAAATATGAATTATTTAGTATCAGGTCCTTCTGACTTGGAAGAGGTAACTGACCAAAAAAGTTTTGTGTGAGAGAAAAAAAATATAGTTTGTCTCTTTTCACTTTCCCTTTAAACACAAAACTTATACCACCTCAATCTCCAAGAACATGGTCAGTTTAAGAAGGGTTAAAGTTACCCCATGTCCCTCTAAATCTTTGTAGCAGAGTATTATTCTGAATCCCAATGTTTCTTTTCCCAAAGTATCTGACACTGTTTTGGATTTTGTTTCAGTCATACCCAGACTAAGCAAAGCACTTCACATTTTATTTTGTCCAAGCCATAGGCAATCTGGACCAGGTGAATAAAATTTATGGAACATAATATTACATTTGGAGCTCAAAGCACATTGTTAACTGACCACAAAACTGGTAAGGCAAGCTACTATGCTATAAGTAGGGAGCAAACCCCATACTCATTTGCACTGATGATGTTACCTACTTGGTTAATGAAATGTCTGCAAGCAATCAACCAAGCTCAGAGAGCACCAAGGAACTCCACAGTTCAATCCTGAATTACATATATTCTGTTCTATTGAAATGTACTGTAAATTAGCAGTCAGTAATGTAGCCTTGAAGTCCTTGGAAAAGATATGGTGTCATTTGTAGTTACCTACAAAGATCAGAATCATATAGGCAATTATTTTTCTTGTGACACTCTAAGGAAGTGGGGACTTTAAAGAAGCAGGACAGAAAGAATATCGATACTTTCAAACTTTGATGTTAAAGGCAAAAGTTTAACTATCAATAATATTCTTGATGAATTCTGCATTTGATATACAGTAGTCAATGACAGAATAAGAGGTAGAAGCAATCTCAACATGATTTGCCAAGCAAAGCTTTTGTTTTTCATCTAACTAAATGGAAAGCATCACCAAATGTCTATATCTGAATTTTTTTTTAAAAAGTTTAGCATTTGTTATACAGAGAGAAACAGAAAAATACTGTTTCTTATTTGAGTTGAAAAGATTATCCTTGTAGGATGAAATCAGTGAAAGATCTATATATTTCTAGACTCTCAAGACCACTCAACATATACATATTTAAAGATACATGTTGTTAATGCTGTTGTGGTTAAGTAACAAACTTCAGAAAGCTAATTGGTCCATTTTCACCTAGATAAGAAGTGTGTATCTGTCTGATCTTGAGAAGTTTCAGGAAGTGCAGAAAGACGTTAGCTTACAAAAAATAAAATTGCTAAGGTAGCAAGTTGTAAGCTGTGATTGTCCCACAGCAGACTTGCAACAAAAGAAGGAGGATTCTAATATTAATCACAGTGTGCTATTTATTTATCTGTCAAATTTATGATTGCTCATCTCACAAAAAGCAACTCTGGGAAACACACAACACAATCAAAATATATATAAAAGCAATAATTACAAAAATATAAAAATAATTACTTAAATCTAAAACATTAAAAATTGAATATACAAACCATAAGGTGTGAACAAAGTGAAATTATCAATTGCAGTAGAGCCATCTACAAACATCTCAATTTCCTGAAACCTCCTGGTGACATAACCAGGTCTTGAGGGACTTCTGGAACATTAACAGAACATTATTCTGTTAACCTGACTGTGGGGGGGTGGGTAGGGAAGAGGATGTTCCATAAGATGGATGTCATGAGAAGGCTCACTTGCAGGGTCTCACCAAATATAAGTCACTAGCAGATGCTACCTGCAAGATGCCTTCTCTGCCAGATCCAATGGTATGAGGTGATGTAATTGGGGAGAGCTTGTTCATCAAGTAATATGGCCATATGCCATGAATGTCTTTAAAGTTCAAAAGTGGCACCTTGAATTGGACCCAGAAGCAAACATGCAACCAATGCAAGTTTGCAGAGCAGGGGTGTACTGTGTCATTCTAGAGGCACACATAATTGACTATACTGCTGCATTTTGTACCAACTAAAAAGAATGTTGGACTTACCTGAATGTTCGTTCTATGTGCACTGCGGGAGAGTCCAAGCAATGGATTAACTTTGTCTGATTGGCCAGAGGCTGAGTTGCAATTTGCTTGGCCACAGCTCTTCCGCCCGGCTGAGCTCCAGTTTTTCGACGAAGACTTGGATCTGGAGAGGACGTAGCCTGTACGATGAAATCAACCACTCCTGGACACTGGACCCAGAAGGAACCAGGGTGGGGTTGGACTCTCCTGCAGCGCACATAGAACGAATGTTCAGGTATGTCCAACGTTCTTTCTCCTGTGCATTGCTTGGAGAGTCCAAGCAATGGGATATACCCAAGCTAAATATCCATAGGGCAGGAAACAGACTGGTCCGGGGTCCCCTCGACTGGAAGAAACCTCTGTAGAACTCATCTTCCGAACGCCATCTCAGCCAAGGCAAACATGCCCAATTTGTAATTCCTGATAAATGGTGAAGGGGAGGCCCCTGAATCAATTTGATTCTCCTGAATCAAAGCTTCCATAGACCAAGCAGCACTGGTGGCTGTGCTTCTGGTTGAATGGACCATGATGCGGCCAGGTGCAGGCCTGGCCTGATGATCATAGGCCAACAAGATGCATGCTTTTAGCCATCATCCAATGGTGGATGGAGTTACCTTCTTGCCCATGGATCTGGGTTGAAATGAGACGAATAAGGATTCTGTCCTCTGGAAGGAGGCAGTTCTGCTGATGTACTTATGAAAGGCTCTGTGTACATCCAAGGTATGCCATCGCCGTTCCCAAGGATGGCTGGGATTTGGGCAAAAATCCCGTAATATGACCTCCTGGGCCTGTGAAACCAGGTGAAACCCTGTGAAACTAGGTGTTAATTTTAGGAATGAATGTTGGATCCAATTGTAGAATGACTCTGTTTGGGTGAAAGATGCACAAATCTTTTCGCATGGAAAGGGCCGGCAGCTCAGAGATTCACCTAGCAGATGTGATCGCTATAAGAAAGGCAAGCTTAAAGGTCAGTTGTTTGAGGCTGGCGGACCCTAATGGCTCGAATGGAGAAGACATGAATACCTGCAAAACTAGTGATAGGTCCCAAGTAGGGTATCTGTGGACAGTTAGGGATTGTAGATTGGAGACCCCCTTCAGAAAACTAGGTACCCTTGGATGTTGGGAGAGAGGGTTTGTTCCATTGGCGGCCACCTGTCTGTGGAGGGTTTTAGTAGACAATCCCTTATCAAGTCCCCCATGAAGGAAGACATTTGGGACTGACGCTAATGTGGGAACTAACCTCTCCTTGGCACACCAGTGACAAAAGGATGTCCATGTGGCTTCGTTTATCCTGTTTGTTGATGGACGTCAAGAAGCCTGAATGGTTGAAATTACTTTTCCAGAGAAATGGTCCTTCATTAGGATCTCCCTTTCAAGTGCTAGACAGCCAAATGAAGCCACTGAGGCTCCAGGTGGTGCATGGCCCCCTGGCTGAGGGAGATCCTATTTGGGGGTATCCTCCATGGGCGAGAGATGGATAGGTTCACCTGGTCCATGAACAACAGACGCATGGGCCAGTGGGGTGCCATGAGGAGTACCTCCTCCTCCTCCTCCTCCTCGATCTTTCTGATGACCCTCGGGATGAGGGGTCGGAGGGAAGGCATATATCATTCTGGAGTGAGCCCAAGCCTCACTGCTTGTAATGCCCAAGCGTCGGTAGTAGGCTCTTGCCATTGGCTGGCAAACGTCATTAGACGGCTGCCAAGGGGATCTTGGATTGAAGTCACTTAGTCCGATGGTAGGGTCGGTTGCTGGGTCCCTGAAAGTGTTGCCTGATCTGTGGTTGTCTGGTCCTATCTCGAAAGGATGATCTGTCCTGTGAGCGATCCATATTCTGGGGGTATGTTCTCTGATAGGCCGGGGCGTTAAACCCAGCCTCAGGGTCCCAAAAGGATTGCCTGCAATAGAAAGGGGTGGTCCTTCTTTCTGCTCTCCTGTAAATGTGGGAAAGAGCTTTCCTCTTATCTTTACCTTCCACTAAGATAGGGTCTAGTACCTCTCCAAAGAGATTACCTCCCTTGAAGGGAGCAGACATCAGCATCCATTTAGATTTCATGTTGGCTTGCCAATGGTGAAGCCATAAAAAGCTCCTGGAGGTGACATTAGAGGCCAATGCCCTCAAGGCAAATTTGGCTGCATTAAGGGTCGCTTCTGCTGAATACTCGGCTGCTGCCATCAATTTACTAATATCCTGATGTAGTCTGGTGTCCTCAGGGGACGCTCAGTCCTGCATTTGACACAGCCATATTAGCGATGTTCTAGTGAAAAAGCCGTGGCTGATTGAATCGCCCAAGTGGCTGCCTGGTGCGTCTTACGAGCAGACAGCTCTGCTTTCCTGTCCTCGGTCTTTAGTCCCTCTGCCGTGTCAGAGGGAAGGATGGCTGCTGTTGCCAGATTGGCCAGTGGAACGTCCACAGTTGGTAACTTCAGTAGCTCCTCTAGAGCCTGCTCTATAGTATACATCCTCCTGTCCATCCCACTGGGGACTGAAATGGATCCAGGCTGATTCCACTGTCTTTGGATGACATCGACAAAAAGCTTAGGAGAAGGTATCACTTCCTGCACTGTGAATAGTAGGGCACTGGGATCCTGAGGGTCTGTGGAAGCATCTGTCAGCCCACCGGCTACCCCCATGTTGGCTGTTGTTTTGGCTTTGAAGAACAAGGTTTAAACAGATTATGACGAAAGACCCCAGTGAAGACAGGCTTGTCTGGGGTGATACCTTCTTCTTCAGAGAGGTCAGTCACCCATCTCATCATCACCCACAAACGAAATATCGCTGTGATGGGAAGGTAGTAGGAAATGAGGTTCTTGAATATAGCCCATGTCGGGTTGCATTTGAGGGTGCAGAGCCGCTGGACGGGAAGGACCTGATGGCAAAGGCCCTGTGAAACCCCTTTGTTGTAGGGATGCATCTATGCCCTATGAAATGGTTTGTGCAATGATGCTGTGAAACTCTTGAGACAAACCAGGGCCAAATTCTCCTCCGGGCGGAGCCCCACTGTAGTAGGGGAAAGGTGGCTGATAGGGCAGAAAGTCTGGTAACAGAGGTATGCTCCAAACCTTCTGAGGTCAGGAAGGAAAGAGGAATAAAATCCTCCTCATAAGAAGTTGCCTGAAGGCCTTGTACCCCAGTGTTAACATTAGGAGTTAGGTTCCTCCTGCTAAGGTCTGAGAAGTAAATTCCTTTTCCAAGGAAATCCGAGCCTCAGCCCTACTCGCTGCTTCAGCCTGTTTCTGGGCCTTTGAAAAATGCTTTTCCAAGGCTTTTTGCCTTCTCTTGGCAACCTTCTCAGAGGCTGATGAGGTAGTCCTCAATTCTTTGGCCTTAGCCCTGGTAGAAGGCCCCTTAGAGACTGACCTTGCTCTTTTGGGATCAGAAGCCTCTGATCTCTGCTGCCTGGGAGAAGAGTCAGCTGAATTGTTGCTCTGGGAATTAGATCAGTCTGTCATTTTGGGAAGGTAGAGCCACTCCTGCTATCTTGCAGCTGCTGGGCCGAATCTAATATGGGGCAGATCCCAAGCCTGGGAAGGATCCCCTTGAATAGTAACTCTTGTTATAGGTGGCAGACTGACCGAGGGATCCGCTATACTCACTGCAAAATCCAAGCAAGTAAATTGGCGCCAAACTGACAACATAGCCTGTAAGCACACTTTATTAGCAGAAGCAGAAAAGGGTGTGAAAGTGACAACACGGTTACAAATGCTGCAGTTGGCCAAATAGTGTGAAACCGGCAACACGGTTTGCAAAGCGCAATGGAGGCAGTCTCTATTTGCTGCAAACTGAAGCCTTGGTCTGCCTCAGCCCAAATTTGGAAGGGACCGGGCCTTCACGATCTAGCCAACATAGGTGAAGAAATAAGCCTGGCCACTGGCTCTGTTGCCGCTCCCTGAGTTGAGGGAATGAATCTTCGATCCTCTGGCCAATGCCGGCACAGGAATCCAAGCCGCTCTGCTGCAGGGCTTCCGCAATGCAGCACTGAAACACTGAACTCCAAAGCTTGCTCTGATAGTTTTTAGTTGTTTTAAAACCAAATTGCGCTGAGGAATCTGATTTTGTGTCTCTCTAGGCTGACTGAATTGAAAAACTGGAGCTCAGGTGGGCAGAAGAGGCGTGGCTAAACAAATTGCAACTCAGTCTCTGGCCAATCAGATGAAGTTAACCCATTGCTTGGACTCTCCAAGCAGTGCACAGAGAACTTCTGAATACTCTTCAAGGGCACCCTTATGTAGAGGGTATTATAACCATCCAATTTGGATGTTATTAGGGCACAATTAACAAGTGTGAGCAGACCCTCCTGATTCAGGAACAACTGATACAAACAAAAACAGATGCAAAGGCCCTCTGGCCACAACTACCACTGCTTTTTGAGTCATGAGTTTTGAGGATCCCCAGTTTGAGCACTGGGTCTGTCTAGGGTAGCACAACCCCAACCAACACCAAAATTGTATAGTTCTAGAACTGGTATATCCCAAACTCAATTTTGCCAGGGTTTAACTGAAACCTGTTGTGCATCATGCAGATCATCACAGGCTCCAGGCACTGGGATAAGATGTTCACATCATTGCTTAATTTGCTAGGGTCAGAGATATGTAATTTGAGTTTCATCAACAAACTGATGACACCTCACTCCCATGTTGACAAATGAACTCAGTGACCTTATGTAGATGTTAAATAGGAGAAGGGCAAGCACTGACTCTTGTAGCACTCCATACAATAGGACCAAGGATAGGATCTCTCCTCCCCGAACACCACTGAATGGAATCAACCTTGGAGAAAAGAGGCTATCTACTCCCAATCCTCTGAGCTGATCTAAAAGATACCGTGGCTGATGGTATCAAAAATCACAAAGACGTCCGGTAGAGCAAAGATGGATGCACAATCCCCATCCTATCTTTGCCAGAGATCATCCCAAAATGTGACCAATGCTGTTTTTGTCCCCTACCTGGATCTAAATCCTGATGGGGAAAGAATCCAGACAATCTGCTTCATCCAAGGCTCTTTGAACAACATCCAAACTGTTGTACCATAAAGTGGAGGGGGGGATGAGATACTGGACAAAAAGGAGTCCGGTAATAGTTTGTTGAGGGGGTGGGTGAATAAGGCGTCTTTAAGGGGTGAATGAACAAACCCCTTATTCAAATAAGACTTAATCACGTTTAGAATCCACTTATTACATCATCATCATCATTTTATTTATATACTGCCCTTCTCCCGAAGGACTCAGGGCGGTGCACAGCCAAGTAAAACACAAAGATACAAAAGTTAAAAGTGATTAAAACAAATTAAACATTTGGCCCACAATTTAAAACCAGATT